>WOVY01006264.1:145000-155930 GCA_013436015.1 Rhipicephalus annulatus | reverse complement strand
CTTCAAAGTTGGGCTTTACAGCAGTGGTATTGAGAGCTATGGTGGGTATACAATCTGCAAGGTAATTTAATAATAGATGCGGGCTACATTGGAGCTCTAAATTGTTTTCACATTGTGTGTAGTGTTTCTTTTTCCTACTTTTGTTTTTCCAGTGTTTTATATGTATTTACTTTTTTCTGTTACGATTTGCTATCTGAACATGGATATCTCGCGAAAAAGTATATTACTAATACTTTACAGAAGTGTAACAAAATTGTAAACGCATTTGTGACAGTGCCCGCATGCCTATTCCGGAAGAGTCGATTACAAGGGGCCAATGGGGGGAACAACACGCCCACGAAGTGTGGTGAACGTATTTCCTGCTACCTGCGATGGGCACTTCTCGCACTGCACAAAAACCATACGCACAGTGATGTAAAGGGTGCTAGGATGCTTCTGTGTCTTACGTTAAAGTCTTGAGACAAAGCTTGCATTCTTGTTATTCTTGTTCTCGAATGATATTTAATTTTCTCAAACTACTTAAGCCTTTTATTCTTTATTTCTTGCGGTGCCTAAAGATCCGTTAGTTTGTCTGTTTGCTTGTTTGCTTGTGGCCTGTCGAACTGTGGCACACACCCACTGTGAGGGATCGGCCAAAAAAATTTGTTGTGGCTTGTGGATGATGACGGCAGTAACAGCAAACCTATCTCTAAAAGTCATCACAAAAAAGGATTGAAAAAATTACGATAAATATATAAAAATATTATTATTATTATTATTATCATTATTATTGTTGTTGTTGTTGTTGTTGTTGTTGTTGTTGTTGTTGTTGTTGTTGTTGTTGTTGTTTGTTGTTGTTGTTGTTGTTGTTATAAAAGGAAAGGACTGCTATTACTATAATGAAAGTTTCAGAATTTTGAGCTGACCAGACAATTGAATTTAACACACCTGATGGAATTCCGAGTGTATGACCTACATTTATTCACATTTGCAATTACATCACTAGTAATTTTCGAGCATGTATTGAAATAAGACATTATGGCTAAAATACGTTTAGGTTGCTTGAAGAAAATTACATACCTGCATTACATACGTTTCCGTGGCAATGTCCCAAGACGGAGGCACCGAAACTTACAACATTTTTCGTGGTTAAACTTAGACCTACCGTCGTAAACGGAATAACTTTTTTCGCCCTTTTCACCTGAAATGCCAGATCATGTGAAAAAGGGGCGAAAAAACTTGAGTTGGAGGTGTTCTTTCAATCAAGACACACAAGCCTGGTTTACCGTTTAGGGCTATTGTTTCAGAGAGGGATACCTGGCAAAAAGTTGTGTCTAGTTATTTGCAGAGAAACTTGGAAGGCCTTACCGTGAATGATCCTTATCGTCTAAAAAAATGGCAGTTTTTTTTTTTCAGAATGTAGTCCATGTCATAGCTATGCCTTCAGCATTGACATTCAAGATTTTTCTACTCCATACCTCATGAGAAAAGGATGGTGTCCGTAAAGGACTGCATTACTATTCAAAATGACGAAATGAAATTTTGCGAAAAAAACCCGTGGTCAACGTAGAGCCATTTCTGGAGCTGCTGTCGTTTTATTTAAGGTCTACTTTTGGTTCAAGGGAAAGTAAGCCTTCATTCAGCGATCTCGAATATGTATATATAGGCTCATCAGTAGCTTCCTGTTCTTAGTGAAATATTTTTGAGTAAATTTGGACAGGGGAATCGAGCAGCACTTTTCTGGAATTGTTAAACATGTCTTCAGGTATTGGATGACTTCCTAATATTCAAAGAAGGCATTAATTCTTCCCGAGATGTAGTGAACGTGTTAAAGGTGTTTTAAGGAAAGTAGCATGGGCCTTTCAGTTCACTACCGAGCAGCCAATTGATTGATATGTGGGGTTTAACGTCCCAAAACCACTATATGATTATGGGAGACGCCGTAGTGGAGGGCTCCGGAAATTTAGACCACCTGGGGTACCGAGCAGCCAAAAATAACGTGTTGCGATTCTTGGATTTAAAATTGGAACTTAGTGGGGAACACATTTGCTAGTGTTATCAACCAAGAAGTGCCAAGCCAGTGCTAAATTACACGTCTGGGCACTCCAAGAAGTAAAAAGGGGGATAGTGAAGTCTTGTATTATGTCAGCTTTGCAGAAATTGTGTGGGCATCTAATCAATGAAAGTTTCAGGAGTCAGGTGAAAAAATTCCAGAAGGCGGGTTACACGAAACAAGTAGTTTTCTCAGTGTGCATGGTCCTAGCCATGACAAATAAAGGGCAAAAAACAAAGATCTAGTTCGGAGACAGACCAGCAAAGGAAAACGACTGTCATTCCATACGTGCACATGTTGGCACACAGCTTAAAGCACGTTGGAAATAAATACAGCGTAGACGTGAAGTTTTCGGCAAAAATCAAACTAGCAAGCTTGTGTCCACGCGTTATTAAGCCCATAGGTTCGAAAGCTTGCTCCATAAAACACAGAAACATGTTCGTGAATTGTGTAAAGGGAGTAGTATACATGACGCCCTTTTCTTGTGGAAAGTCTACATAGGCCAGTCAGGAAGATGAGTGAACGGCCGCCTTAGAGAACATCGCGCATCTGTTAAGGCATCGGGCAACAGTCATCTTGCAGATCACTGTAGAAACTGCGGATGTTATCATGTGTTTAAGGAAACAGAAATGTAATTTCGACACAAGGATCAGCTAGCGCGCGTGAGATAGTGGAATCTTAATACATACGAAAGAGGAGACATGACTGTGTTAGCCAAGATACGATTGTACTGCATGATAAAGAGTACGCATATCTCGACACCTAGTACTTGTAAAATATAACATATGATACATGATATGTACAACTTTTGTAATCCTGACAAGAATGGTTTCTGTTGCACCCTGTTCTGATGCACATGCGCGAAAGACCATGTATCCGCTTTAAATACCTTTTCTGTTAAATAAACCTTCAGTTGTGAGAGCAAGAGCTGTCCTTGTCAGCCTCTTCTGTCCGTCCGTCTTTAGTGCGCTTCAATGAAAAAAGTTCAATTACGAACGTAATCCAACTGGCCCAACTTGCCACCTTGCTGCAACACATCCCTATAGCTGTACCTTGAACGCACCGGCGACCTGGCCGGTTTTTGTTCGTAAAATGAGCATTTGAGACGGCCGCTTTATAATACTTACCGTGACTCGAGCACAAGCCATTAAGAAGTCTTCAAAAATAGGCATCACACGAAGTCGGTAAATGCGCTTCTCGCCCAATCCGCGAGAATGGAAGTGAATGAGTATTCCGCCGTGGTGGTCCTGCGGTTATATATTGCTCGACTGCTGACCCGCAAGTGGCGGGATGGGATCTCGGCTGCGAAGGCCAAATTTCTGTGGAAGTCAAAAATGCCAGTGGGCCCATGTACTGTGCGATGTCACTGCACGTTAAAAAAAAAAAAACTCGCTCGCTGGATTCCGTGCCGACCGGTTGCGCCCTCGCGATCTCCGACGACAGTGCAGCTCTGGCCGACTGGGTTGGTCCTACGCCACCTCCAGATGCCGGTCCCCGACGACGACGACAGCGTAGCTCTGACCGACTGGATTAGCCCTACGCCATGTCATGTAGCCGACAACAGCTCTCGCCAGTGGTGCCCCGTCCTCGGACTTCTGCAACCGTGTCCTTCTGTCCTGTCTTCTCCTTACTTCCGTCGCTCCCTGTTCAAATACCTCGCTCTCTCCTTACTCTCTCTCTATCTCTCTACCTTTTAATCCTATCCTTTATAATCTTCTCTACCCCCATCCCTCGTGAGCTATACGGTTGAGGTGTCCTACCCCTGAGAGACAGATACGGGGCTCACTTTTCTCTTGTTCTTTTTTTAAAATCACTTCCCCACTGCACGTTAAAGGACCCCAGGTGGTCGACGTTTCCGGAGCCCTCCACTATGGTGTCTCTAGTAATCGTAGCGTGGTCTTGGCATGAACACCGCAACAATAATTATTAAAAATAAATTGAGGCAGAAAAAATACGATGGAGTGCAAAGTCAAGTGATCTGCTGGGTCAGCTTATGTTGCCTTTTTCATTGTGCGGTGGCAGCCTGCATGGAGTGCTCAAGAAGGTCTGAGGAGCTTGGTAGGCGCAGCCACGACCAACCCTTCCACTTGTGCATGGATAACGGCGTCTTTTCTATTCTTCTCCGCAGTATTGTACGTTTTCATCGAGACTGTACCACCTGCATAAAACAGAGAGGTGGCTTGTGCGAGAGATCGCATAATCCTATGGCTGCCAGTTGATTTCTTGATTAGCAGGCCGTTCACGTACAAGTAGGCATTCGCCAAGTAGCTCCATTAAATAGAAATTTCAGTTGCTCATATTTGGGAGCCTATGCTGAGCGTTCTGAAACAGTTTAAATGTGCACTGAGGCAAGCTGTTTTATTAGTTTATAGCGACCTCAACTGGCACGCTAGTGGCAATACTGCAAATGAAAAACTTGCTTGATATAGCGCGCGAGCTCATTTGGCCCCTTTTATTTCTTTAAGACGAATGTACAGGGTATTCATGAACTGTCTTTAGTTTCCATGTATGAGTAGGCCGCCATAGTGATTTTCTTGATTAAATTTATCGTCTATTGTTCTAGGGGTTCAAAGAAAAAATAAATGTCATGCTATCAGTCTACGATTCAGTAAAAATAAAAATAATAAAAAAATACTGACTGTCTATTGGGTGTCATAACTGCGCATTTCTGCAGTATACTATATAAAAGACCATTGTTAGTACAGGGTGTTTGGTGAGCAAAAAGAAAATACAGTAAAATATAGCACAGGCGAATCAACGTTTAGCTCAACACTACGCGAAGCGGTGCGAATCGTATTTTCAGGCGTATAGTTTATTATTGTACAAGAAATAAGTGGAGTACATCGCACCAAAAATAAGTCATAAACTCCATATAACTATAGTGCCACCATCCGGCTCCGAAACGGGTGAGGAAACTGGTTGATTAATATGTGCGGTTTAACGTCCCAAAACCACCGTATGGTTATTACAGACGCCGTAGTGGAGAGCTCCGGAAATGTCGACCCCCTGGGGCTCTTTAACGTGCACCCAAATCTGAGAACATGGACCTACAACATTTCCGCCTCCATCGGAAACGCAGCCGCCGCAGCCGGGATTTGATCCCGCGACTTGCGGGTCAGCAGCCGAGTATACCTTAGCCGCACACCACCGCGGCGGGGCACGGTTGAGGAAATTCTTTGTTATGGCTCACGTAGACGCTATCGGTTCTGGTGGATTGTGGTGCGACTTTGCTGAAAAAGTTTTGTTTTCATTCTCTATATCGGAAAGAGAAAAAAAAAGAAGTGTCACTCGTGTAAATAAAACAATGCTTCTGAAAACATTGTACTTCACTCAATAACAGTGATACGTCCCAGTGGTTGTCTGCTATCGCTAATAACATATTCGGAAGCATGCAAGATTCGTCGAAATTTTCTATTAGGAACAATCTTAGCGAAAGAGCTGCTTTGCGAATGTGGACCCTGAGTTAGCGTCCCTGTTCAGTGCCAACTAATGTGCAGTGCGCAGCTCCATAAGCATTGTTCATATCTCCATTTTTTCACTGTTCTCCACCAAAGTAACCCTAAAAGTTAATATTATTAAGTCGTTCGTCAACCAAATGGCCGTCCGCAGTGTATATATACCAGAGAGTTCATGAACAAATTCCGTTCATTGCATTATACAAGAGAATCCTTGTTTGAAACAGTATTGATTTAGATAAGGAAGGTTCTGCTTGGTTATGAATGTCATGACGTCACTGCAAAAGACTGTTCTGCTATCAATTTCATAGACACCTCTTTGAAATATTGGTTTGGTGCCGTTTGTTGCTGAAATATAGTTTCTGCGGTCATATCTTACGCACAACGCACGACATCTTCCATTCGCTTGATATGAAACTACGCGTGCGATAAATCGAGCCTCCCGTTGAGTAGAAAAATGAGTTTATTTACAATAAACCACAGCCCAACTCCGTAGGTTGCTGCTGAAGCGCATGATTAAAAGGACAGAACAGTGCATCATCTTCTTCGTCGATCTTTTTTCAGCAAAGTGTCCCGCACGCAGAATTTCGCAAAAAGTTGAATTCCACAGGGCACAGATGCTGAAAAGCCGATTTCATAGTAGTTCTACCTAGTAGTATGTGGAACTCAAGAATCTGCAGTTTCCGAGGCTCGCTTGACCAGTGTAAACGGCGTACTGACTTCGTGTTTTCATTTATTCTCATTTCCGAAAGGCATCCGCTGAACCAGTGTTCGCCGAAAGGCATGATGTGGCGGCTTTCATTTCTCCGGTATTCAAGGCTTCCTTAGACGCACTCTTCTGCTTGCGCTTGGACGCATGTCCTAGTAGCCAAGCTGTGATGCAGTCGGTAGAGATTTGCGGCTATTCGCAAGCCCTTTGTGTCCTGCCCACCAGACAAAGAAGGACTGACGATCGCACGCTGCTCTTGACTGATCTTGACTGTGGAAGAATCCAACACGCCGAGAGTGTCATCTAGTCGTGAGGTCACTTGCGTCGTGACAGTTTGGTACTGTTTATTTGCGGTTCTTTGCTTCCAGAATCCCACAGCATTTTTAGGCCTTGACAATACGTCAGTGGCAGAATGCGTTATCATCGTCAAGGCTTTCGGTACTTCTTTCAGCTTTTCGAGATGCAACTCTGGAAGTTTCACAGACTGCATGCCAAAAAAGCGAAGATTATTCGAAGCCAACTTCTCTATCTTCGTGGAGGCACATTGTGTTTTGTTGAATTCTGACAGCAGCTTGGACGCGTCTTCGACTGATATTGCTTTTGTGTTTTCGTTGTTTATCTTCTTACACCCCTTGCATTTCATTCTAACGACTTCAAAGTCGCCGTAGTTCTGAGTTGTTGTCTTATAGTTGGTCGCTGATGCTTCAAGTACAATAATGTCGTTTCAATGCATAGCGCTATCGCAAGAGGTTACTAGGCCATCTAGCGTTCATTGTAAGTTGGTCTCGATACCTTTGAGTGCGTTGTCCAAGACAAGTGACCAATAATAGTCACTGCTGATCAAGAGATCGATCGCGAGTCCAAATTTGGACTTCCAGCTTGATCAACATCGGAGAAGTGATATAACCTGGCCGTTCAAGCTTGTCAATGAAGTCTTTATGCGGCCGTGGAACGGACTCGTGACAAATGTTTGTCTCGTTACGAAGGCTTGGATCGATAGTGGCACCTTACCACGCCGAGGAATTACACTGACGAGCACACGTTCTCATCAGGTTGCCCTCCGAAATGTCCAACCGTTAAGCGCTCAGAGATGAAACTGCACTGGCTTCATGCATCGAAGAAAAATCGAACTAGGCATTTGTTTCCTTGTCCGGTTGCCCAAGCAGTAGCTGTTTGAAAGAACACACGCCGTTTAGAGCTGCCAGTTCCAATCATTTCCAGCTGCATCAGCGCTGTGGACTTTTGTGGGCTGTTAATCGAATTCAGCAACCGAGGTTCGCACACTGTTTCGACATGGCATCGATTGCACTTCGCATACACGCAACGTTTTTCTGCAATTTTTCACCAAGTGATGTTGCAATGTACAGAGGAAAAATCCATCCGCACTGAGTAGTGTTTTTTTTTTGTTCTGAGAGAACTGACCTATGCTCAATGAATTCGCGCACACTACCTTGAGAAAAGGTGCACGCACGCGATAGAAGGAAATCTTTTATCAGTTCATCCATGGCCATCCTGATTTGCTGACCTAAGCGTTCAAGAAGATTCTAATTTCTCAGCACCTGTATCTTTTGTCAAGCTGTCATCCGTCAGCTGGCGGCAGTGTGTGTGTGTGTGTGTGTGTGTGTGTGTGTGTGTGTGTGTGTGTGTGTGTGTGTGTGTGTGTGTGTGTGTGTGTGTGTGTGTGTGTGTGTGTGTGTGTGTGTGTGTGTGTGTGTGTTCTCGGTTCTTTGGTTGATTGACCTCTAATGTCGACTTAATTCTATTAGCCATTACTTTTGTACGTATACCTTGTAGACCATGGACCGTAAACTGATCAGCCTGTTTTTTGTTGTTTTTTTTCAAATTTTTGACGTTTCCCTTTTTATGGATTGAGACAATGTTGGCATTCTTCCAAGATTCTGGTACTCTCCACGTCAAGAGACATCGAAAACAGAGTGGACTGTATTTCTTACAGAATCTCCCCATCATCTTTCAAAAGGTCTGGTTTTACCTTATCCTCACCAGCGACTTTGCCTTTTTGCATAGGCTTCCTTTACATGCCCCACCGCGGTGGTCTAGCGGTTAAGGTACTCGGCTGCTGACCCGCAGGTCGCGGAATCGAATCCCGGCGGCGACGGCTGCATTTCCAATGGAGGTGAAAATATTGTAGGCCGTGTGCTCAGATTTGGTTGGACGTTCAAGAACCCCAGATGATCAAAATTTCCGGAGCCCTCCACTACGGCGTCTTTCGTAATCATATAGTGGCTATGGGACGTTGAACCCCACATAGCAATATCCATCAATCAAGCTTTCTTTACTTCCCCAGTTGTTACTTGTGGGATGCCACATTCCTCTGCGCTATTACTGCTCACGATATGATCCTGGATGTCAGCAAGGATTCTATATATAGCATATGTGCTTATCTATTGCTATGCCGCAGGTCCTATGTCAATCTGCTTACGGCGTGGTATGTTTAACGTACTTGTTCAATGTTGCACACGAGCCGTACCCGTATTCTAGATACGCATATAAGTAAACTTCCTCTTGGCCCCCCGTACCCACTCATTTTCACCCTCCCAAACAGCGTTAATTTAAATTTATCGAAATCGCCACATTCTTTGCACCTGCGAAACTCGGGCATGAGCATCCGTGAGAGCGCCCTAATCTTTTATTACCTCATGTCCACCTGCTAGTTGTTCCCCTAATCGGCCACCATTCTTTCCTGCCGTAAACAAATGTCTCGTGCGCATAAATAGGCAGCGCACCCTCAGAAGGGCGGAAGGCGAAAAGCGCGCGCGGAGTGAACGACGATCCATAATCAAGCTTGGCAACGGTACAAACGGCCGCCACGGTCGCTGGTGCGCGCTCTGCATTTATACACCTCGCTCGGCCGGCGGCCGCTTTTAGGCGAGCGCCGGCTGTTTTGTAACTTTTGCCGCGCTAATCAGAAACAAAGATGTATGGATCGCGCTCTCTTCGGAGCAGCGGGCGCGACGTAAATCGCGTCTCTCCGGCCTCCTTGTCACCGTTTCTTGCTTCTTTTTGCTGCTGCTGCCTCTTCTCCTCGCTCGCGCGAAAGATCCCGAAACGGTGGCACGCACTCGCAAGACGAGCTTCGTCCGCAAATGGGTAGCGCCCCTCTTGTAGCCGGTGCTCGTCGGGGGTGCCCGCGAAATCACACCCTCGACACCAGGGCCCCTTTCCTTTTTTTCACTTAAAAGTGCCGGATTAAGAGGAATTTATCTTAGTTTCCGGAAGCCATCCCAGTCGCCTTTTACACCCTTTTTATAGCTCAGGTTTTTATGTTGCCGTGTCTCCGGCGGCCTAATCACTCACGCACCGCGTCGGCCTCCTCGTTACCTGCCCCTCTCCCTCGTCTCCCCACCCGCCGGAAAAAAAAAAGGCCACCTTTCGCCGATGCCGGTCCAAGTGCATTTAATGGGCCTTAAAGATTACGAGGGGCCTCCCCCGATGCAGAGCACTGGACGGCCTCTCGCAGAGCTTGCGCCCGGCGTCAACCCGATGCGCCTTTAATTGCGCCGACGGCTCTTGCGACGTGTATCGCTTCACGCCCCTGTTTCTTTTTTTTTTCATCCCTTTACTCGCTCCATAGTGTTTACGTTTCGCGGGCGAGGTCTTTTTGCGAGCAGTGCTTTGAGAGACCTGGAAGGTGCTAAACATGCCAAAGCCGCCGCTTGGTGTGCGCCATCTACAAAGTGATGATGCGCGTGCCGTCGGCGTTTATGCGTGTTTTGGAAGGAACGTAAACAAGGGGCGCGCCACTCAGCTATAGAGCTCCGCGCCAGGGCACCCATGCTATATCCTAAGCGAGTTGGCGTAGCCTCTACCGTATCTCTTCATTGGTAACTATGGAGTTGGACCATCAACAGCATCCGCAACGTTGAGGTGACATATGAGTACACTGAGACTGTGCACGTGATTTATGCAATGGTGATTGAAACATTCCCGAATACTGGATTCGCGCAAAACGCACGAATATGAAATCGTCTTTGTCCAAAACAGATCCGGCCTACGCCGCTACTTGAGGAGGTTTATCTTTCCCGGGTAGGATGCATGCGATTCTTTTCTTTGACCGTTCGTTGACATCATTACAACTTTTTTTTTGTCCCGTTTTCTTACCCGCTACATACATTGAGAACCTTACCTGAACGCGTTCGTTTAAACAGTGCAGTCAGCTTACCCTACCTATAAAATTATCCGCCGTGCACATTAGGATGCTGCAAGAAAAATCTGAGCTACCAACTTAAAGACATAAGTGGAAACGTCTTCATGCACAATGCTTCGTCGAAGAACATTACGGGACGTTTAATCAGGTTGGAAGTTTGCAATAGAAAAGTAACAAGAAAGCTCATAGAATGTTTAGAATTGGAGTTTTCACAAGTTTATGAAACGTTAGAACTCGCATAGCCGCAGCAACGGAGAAATATGATTTGTAGCACATGCAACAGACTCCCGACTCCATGAATATCAGCTTAAGGAATTTCTCTAAAATGCCCTGTATTTGATACAGAATATCACAGATGACTTCAACCAAGGTTTAAGACCACACCAAAGCACCTTGAAAGGACGCAGCCAAGTTCGTGTTGTTGGCTGTTGTACAAAGTATGCGTCACCAGCTTACCAACTTCGCAAGTATTTACGGTAATAGTTTCAGCGAGAGTGTTGTAGAGAGGGCAGGTACTAATAATATGTGAAGTTTAACGTCCTAAACACACCATGAGATTTTGAAAAGTG
>WOVY01006264.1:0-140000 GCA_013436015.1 Rhipicephalus annulatus | reverse complement strand
ACATATATATTGTTCTAAGCTGGAAAATATAGCCAGCTGGAAGTTCAGCGCTCTGTGTGCCGTCCAATGTCGTGGTCATTCCTTACGCTGGAAGTATCGAATTATTACCTGCAGTGCATTTTCCAACAGAAAGCAGCGGCTTTCACTTTTGTATTTTATTTGTGTTCTTAGGAAGGCAGGGGCATTTGCAAGGAGTGCACCCTCCCCCCAGCTTCAACGCGTTTGGTGTGGTCAGGACCCCCGTGACCTTCCCTTTGGCTTCTATTATTTACGCCACTGCAAAGACTTCAAGATATTTGTGGTCGAAAACATGTTAAGGAAGAAGATCAGCAGCATTCCAGCCGAAGACTGTAAAAACAATCCCAGGCCCGTAATGGACCATACATGAAGCAAAATTCAGACTTGACACGTCTGAAAGCGATTACATTCAGTTCATTATTCTCGAACAGGGTGAAGGTTAAGCTGGAGAGAGCAACTCTAACTGTCTATCTGGCATGGAGTCACGCCAAGGGGACTAATGACTTTTCATGTTTGAGTAGAGTGCTTACTAGGTCTAACAATGTTTTGCTGTTTGGAGTGCATTTTTTTAGTTTATTTTCCTGAACTTCACTTTAGAGTAAAGCAAAGAGGGTTCTTTTCGTAGTTAATTTTATTGTTTGGGAAAATTTTGAATTTATCAGAGTTTATCGCACATCCCCAATGCTCCGAAAATTGAAGTTTAATTTTCAGTTTTTCCAGTGCGCCTAAATCATTATCACAACAGCGCTTAAACGCTGCATAATAGACGGAACGTTAATTAATTGTCTGGAAGATTCTAGCGCACAAACATACAATTATGGTCAAGTACTTCAATACAGAAGATCGCCGTTTTTCCGTATTACAATCTTAAAACTTGCGGCAATACACGCAAGCGTATATTTTTAATGAATGCACGAATATTTTACGAGGTTGCCACTCATTTCAAGTGATGCTTCTCGGCCTCAGAAGAAGGAGTTGTATCAACATGCCAAACGATATTTCACTGCACTGCTGAACTACATGTGAGTATATCATGATGTTTCTACGTCAAGGACGCTAATCTTCGCAGAAGGTTGCAAGAACCGTTATAGCCGGTCGTCCGCAACGTTGCGGTGCGTGACTCGTCGATAGGGCTGAAAATGGGACGACTGTCACAGAAGAACTTACCGACGCAATATCTTTCGCTTGAACGTCGTGTACTTACTTCCCATAGAATTCTTCAGTACTTGGAAACGGGTGGCACGCACGGATTCGAAGCAGCCCAGGATCTCCATCAGCCTGATGCCGTAGAATCGCAGCATGACTGATTGCGCGCCAAGACTGTTGCTAAGGTGAAGTTCATATGCGCCAAATAGGACAATGGGCACTGACCACTTTGATCACGCTCTCTTGATCAAATCGGTACAAGGTGACAATGGCCGTTAAAGTCGGAGTTTATCGTGTATATGCAAATTGTCAGAAGTTCTACTGGCAAGTGTTTACAGGATTATCTCAGATTTCTTTGAAAACACACAGCCCTAATTCTAACATAGGACATATCGAGGATGAAAGCCGTTGTTGTCCTAGGTATACCAGCCCAAGTATGTGCCGAAAATAGAAAGCCACACCCCATAAAGGTATATACATGTCACGCTTCTTCCGTGGTGTGATGAAATATGGTGACGCGATAATACCGCCATATTTGTTCACACCACGGCAGGAGCAAAACTTTGCTCCACTGAAACGTCCCCGAAATTTTCTTGCAACTCCCATTACGAAAGAGAAGCTTAACGAATGAGTTTATGTGCCCGCACTGATCGACGCTCACGTCAGCATGAAAATGGTTTTCTTTGGGCATAAAAGTAGCAAATCTGCAAATCAGGGCATAGTGGCAGACAGCTCGCTCGATTAGTGGCTGTGAAGCGAGGTCGTTTCGCAGGTTAACTGGCAGCGATACTGGCTACCTCTGCGAACCGGATGATTCAAATTCCACGTTTGCTGTTCGCAGTGTGTGTACCGAGAATTGCGATTGCATATGCGAAAGTAAGACAGAGAACACATGATAATTTTATTGGCAAAAGCAAATCACCTGGTATACGGCGACTCGTACACAGCCAGTTGCTAACACTCGTATATTTCTTCGTGTCATGTTAAAAAATTGATGCAATTTTTTGCACTTCTCTAAAGCATTCGACAAAGTATATGCCGTAAATTATTGCTTAAATTACAATGTCTGCTTAGAAATTCACGTCTCGTCAATTGAATTTCAGCGTACCTGAACAACCGTCACCAATCTTTGGCATGTAAAGGCCATCAATCTAACCACCTACCAGTGCAATCGGGTGTCCTGCAGGGGTCGGTCCGGAAACCACTCTTTTTTTATGCAGTATATATAAATGACATAGCAAAAGACATATCTGTCAAAATCAACTTGTACGCGGATGACTGTGTCCTTTATAAAGAAGTTAACGACCAATCGGATCAGGCACCGTTAAACAATAATTTTCAGCGTGTTGCTTGATGGTGTAAACTGTGGCAGATGTGTATAAACTTCGACAAGACAGTTTTAATGCGGATAACTCGAAAGAAAACGCTTTTTATTTTTGCATATATTTTCAACAGTGTGTGTTTTTCTGAGGTATCCGAATACAAATATCTTGGGCTATAGATATCAAACAATCTAAGATGGAATAAGCATATCTGTTACGTTAACGCTAATGTTTAGAGAAAATTATTCCTCTTAATAAGAACTCTAACTATAGCTACCCCTGCTGTAATAAAATTAGCACACAATTTCATTGTCCTACCAGTCTTAGACTATGCTGCTGTAGTATGGAACCAAAAATACACAAGGTAATATTCTGAAACTAGAAAAATGTCCAAAAAAGAGTCGTACAGCTCATCTATAATCACTCCCAACGCAACTAAGTACGAGGAGCTTGCGCTAACATAACGTCCTTAGCTGGAAGAAACCGCTCGTCACGTTTAAAATTTTTATATCAATTATTTAAGGGGCACTATAACACCAACGTTTGCGAACGTATTTCGTTTTCTACCGGTAATTCAACGTGCGAAAAGCATGAACATACAACCACTCATTTCCGTTCACATAATGACTATTTCAAATGTTGTTTTTTCTGCAAGCAGTCCTGTAGATTGGATTAACTTTAGCAGCAACACCATTGAGGCAGTTCATCGTTTCTTGATGAGTGAAACATAATTACTTATAGTTATTGTATGTTTACATCTCAGTTGCATCTTGACTTGTTTTATTTGCACCCATGGTAAATGCTTCGCTAAATCATCGAACATGAATTCATATTTAGTGTATGTTTGCTTTTTCTTTTAATTTTTCATATTATTATAGTAATCATCTTCCTGTACATATATTTTGTATGCCATCATGATGTATTTTTCGTTCATGCATTGTATACCCCATCGTGCTCAAACTCCTGATGGGGTTCCAGTACCCACAAATAAATAAAAAAGACTTTATTAGAAAAGGGTGTCAGCAACGGTGTAGATACACATAAATTTGCCGCTTCGAGTCGTCAGAGACGGTGCGCTGCTGTGATGCACGCCAGAAAATATTGGCGTACCAAGGGTAAAAGGCGAGGGGAGGTGGGTGGCGTAAAATTATTTCAGAAAATTTTCAAGAGTTACTAAACAGCAACATTATTTCCACGCATTAGAAAAGTACAATATACCGATCCCAAAAGCACTGCTCTTACTGCGACGTGACGCTTTGTAAGTAAGAAAACGAGCGAACAAAAAAATGCGGGTGGAGACGGCCCCTTCAGATTTTCGCACCGATTCCCCGTCGCCACTTATCCAAGCGCTCTGGTTCACGCGCAGCTTTGAAAAGTGACAGACGCCCTGTATAAGCGTCCGATACCCCGACTTGCGATTGGGGACAAAACACCAGTTGTCAATTTCGAGGCGCAACCAGCGACAAGGCCGCTCACGCGTGCTCGGAGTCATATGCAGCGTCCAAGTATGCGTGCACTGAATCACAAAGTGCGAATCAGCAAAACAAATGCACTGGCAATGCTCACAGACACAGGGCAAAGCCTTTCTGAATCAGAAAATTCCGTGCACACAGAGCTTCCAGAAAGATGTTCTTTTGCGCGCGAATTTCTGAATGAGCGCCCCGCGACTACCTGGCACACCGTACAGTAGCGCCATCTCAACTCGCGCGACGGAAACTTCTCGTAGTTAACGGTCATCGGGGAACACAATCTGCCCACGCCCTCTCCTTACGCGGTGCGGCGAGTGTCAGCTCGTTACTTATTCTTACACAGTGCGTAAAAGTATGGCTCGAATTGGCTATTGTTCTTCGGATTTCGTCGGCTCCCCACACTGCGTACGGGTCAGGTGGTTTTTGCAGAAGCACGTCACAAGACTGGTTACTTGAATGTTTCGTGATTTTGATCGCGTGACTAGTTATTGCATGATCATACGGGATTTTAGTCCCGTAATTATAGCTGTTACGTGACTAGCGTTACAGACGTGGCTAGCTGTTACATGAGGTTGCGTAATTTTATTAATAATATCTGGTGCATTACGTCCCGACACCACGATATGAGGCACACTGTATAGTGGAGGGCTCCAAATATTTTCACCATATGGTGCACTTTAACGTGCACTGACATCGCACACTACATGGGCCTCAAGAATCTGGCCTCCATAGAAAGGCGATCACCACGGCCGAGATCAAACCCGCAGACTTTGGGTAAGCAGCAGAGCACCGTAAACACTGTTCTACCGAAGTGATCAGGGGGTTACGTGATATTAGTGACGTTACTAGTTGTTACTTTTTACAGCGAAAGCGGTTATGAGATCACAACGCGATTCGCATGCACGCCGTAGCTGTCCGCCGCTGCCACCGGTGTCCGTAACCACCATCGCACAAAATAAAAAGAAAACTCAGTAAATAAAGAACACCAGGGACACGATGGAATTTAAACCTGAGTCTCCTGCGTGCCAGCCCAGTATTCTACCACTGAGCCACACCAGAACTTGAGTTCTTTTGCAAATTGACACTTGGTAGGCTTGGCGTCGCGAAAAAAAATCGCGTTAACTTGAGTAATAAAACGTTTTAGAACATCAAATAACAACCAGGTGCCACAAAGTGCGAATTGCGCAACGAAAGAGTCGTCGAATGCTCCAACCCTTCACAAAAACTTGATCTTGTTCACCTATATTAGCTATGGTGCATATTCACTGTGTGAGATGGTGGGAATTACAAAAGCTTCTGGCATAATTCTTCATCGTAATCGTAAGTGGGTACCACGCTTCTCCAAAGAATGACGAAGGATGGCACAGTGAATGCCAGCCTACTACACAATCATTAATGACCTAGTGGTTGCCTTGCAAGCGTGCTTGCAGCAGCTAAAAACAACACTTTCTCAAACTTGTATAATGTAAAAAGTGTCCCAAATGTGCCCCCTGTTGCTCGGGTCGTGGCTTCCGCACTTTGTTAGGGCCGAAGCCCTCCTTTGTTAAGAAAAAAAACCGTTATACAAAATCCAAGTAGCTGACGCTTAAGTGACTCTCATTTTGTTTTAACCATGCTTTTCTTTACTAGGGTAAATGCCATTGGGGAAAAAAGAATAAGTAGAGTAATACTTAATGGACACTGCTGGTCTTGTGTAGTAAAAATGAACACAGAAAAAGGTTAAAGTTTGTTAACTCATTAAATAAAGAGGGGGGGGGGTCTTGTAATGAGTAACAATGGTCACCCTCTGCACTTGAAGCAGAGGGTGGCCATCTGCACGTGAAGCAGGGGGTCACCCCTGAAGCACAGGGTGACCCCCTACACCAGCTAGGCATTCAAATGTGAGTATTGGAAAGCCCATTGGCAGGTGTAGTGCGGTCTTTATCGTTTCGAACATCAACTTGTCCAGGTGACCCGCCTCCGCGTGTACTTGCAAGCAGTTCGAGGCACCATAAATATACGCTGGCTGGACAAGCTGCCACCAACAGTTCACATTTTGGAAGGGATTCAGCTTGGCGTTGCAAATCAGCTGTAGAAGCCTATTGGCCTCTTCCGATTGCACAGTAGGTGCCTTGTTCACATAAAAATTCAGGCCAAGATTTATTTCTGCTTATTTCTGTGCTCTGTACTTTTTTAGTGAAACAATCGGTTTTATTTCTCCTTATTTCTGCGCTCTGTATTTTTTAGTGAAACCATCGGTTTTTCGAGGTACCTCGCCTCCCCGTCTTACGGTGATGGCCACGGAACGTGCCAGAGGCCCACCTGGTCAAAGGTCCTCACACCCGTTAACCATAACGAAGCGAGCAGGCTCCCCCAGTAACACCGAAGACACTGATTTGTATTTGATGTCAGAAGAGAACACATCCGATTACGGCTTTATACCTGTCCGGATAAGAGGGCGAGGAGAAGGACTACAAACACTTCAGAATCAGCATCACTTCCTGCAAGTGCAGCGACTGTACAGTCAAGGCCTGTGCGCTGGCCACATGTTATCGTCTTCGTGCCGGAAGATCCCTCAAGTAACTTACGACTTCTGAACAGGCAAGGCATTTCCGTTGCTCTGGAATGTGCGGTACCAGATCAAATTAAGGACACAAGAGTAAACCAAGGAAGAATATTCTCGCCATTGACGTGCACGATGTGAGTGCGCTAGGACAGCTGCAGCAAATGATTGAGCTAGGCGGCATTAAAATTGGACCATTTATCCCGAAGGATGATTAATTAATTGCCGGTGTAATTTATGACATCGACATTGCCATTTCTAATGCTGACTTGCCTACCCTCATCAAGCCTGCAAACGAGGGAACTGTCATTACGCAAGTGCGGCGCCTTGGAAATACGCGCTGCGTAAAAGCGTTTTTCAAGGGAGATTGCATACCATCCCACGTTAAAGTTGGACATTTCTGACATCTGGTTCGGCCATCCATCCAAACACCACTTTAATGTCATCAGTGCTTCAGGCTAGGACACGTCAAGGGCGTATGCCCCAATTCACGACTGTGTCTCCGTTGCGCTGAACCTCATGCCGAAGACGCATGTCGGTCGACTACTCTGAAGCGCGCCAACTGCAGCGGTCCTCACGCTGCCTCATCGAAAGACTGCCCTCGAATCCAAAAGGAGCGCGTGTTTCTTATACAAATGGCCCGAGAAAACTCGACACACAGAGAGGCCACCAAAGTATTCCAGCGTCGGCGTCGACGTCAACATCATCGAAAGTCTTTAAAGAAGGCACATTCTCGAAATGCTAGTTCCCACTCTTTAATGGTTCCACCAAGTAGCGCCGTGAAAGGACCCACCACTTCTACGAAAGAAGCGGAGAAGCCTCCTTCTCCGGAAGAATGGCCCACGCTCCCGACCCGCTCTTCTGCCAAGGAACCTCAGCATGTTACGACACACCAGAGCCGTCTCCAGTCATGAAAGATTTGCCTAAAACAGATCGTCAAGTGACCTCGGTGCTGCCTTCCATCATAGAAGCCATCCGAGTGGTATTAGTCGACATAAAGACAGCATCTGCTCGAAGCGCACTTGGAGTATTGGACGCCCTAAGCCCAGTACTTGAATCTCTCAACTAGGAAGATGGCTACTCACACCTCATCATTTAGCAAGAAGTCAAGGCTGCATCCGTCATTCAAGGAACGCCAAAGGACTAAAATCACGCCTTTCAGATTTTGTCAGTTTGTGTTTACCAACGTGTTTCCACTCATCGTCATTTGTGAACCCAATTTGTCGAAACCAATAAGACTTTCGGGGTACGAAGCTGTCATGTCTTCAACAAACGGTGCGTGCAGCAAAATCATCGTCTTTGTTCGTCGTGAACTGACGTATGTTGTGCAACCAATCGCGCCTCACGATGACAATCAGTATGTCTGCCTCACTGTGAAAAAGAACAAACTCATGTTTACTCTCATAGGCGCTTATATATCGCCGTCGAATAATCTCGATTCCAGGAGATTAGCGGATATTTTGAGAGGGTGTCCTGCACCATGGGTCATCATAGGTGATGTCAATGCGCACCATCACGCATGGGGAAGTATATACGCGGGCTAATGCAAGAAGACGCAGGTTAGCAAACATCGCCTACAACTATGGCCTTACTCTCCTGAACGACGGTTATAGCCCCACTTTTCTTCGAGGGGTGACATACGGCAGCTGTCTCGACCTTGCTTTTGTCTCCAACTCCATCGCGAGATACGTCAAGTGGTTTCCAGATGTTGAGACACGAGGAAGTGATCACATTCCAACCTACCTTAACATCAAAGGCTTGTCTGGTTGCGGTCCACGGACGACCATTTGAGCAGTCCAATGTACCAACCTTAAATCTGACATGGAAGATGCTTGCAGCGATGGTCCTACGATTTGGGTTAGAGCAAACAATTAAGAGCACAATGCAAAACGCCACTCGCACGGTGACGATATCTTCCACACGAAACGACTTTGACATAGAGTTGGAGCGGCTCCGAGCACTTTGACGCCGGGCGCAGCGTCGGTTCGGCGTACAAAATCAATTCACGATCTTAGGGCAGCCAGGAGGATGCAAAAGAAGATTCGGCATCACATGGATAGATTAGCGTCGGAAGGATGGGCAACGTTTTGTCAGTCACTAGACCCTCGCAAGCCACTCTCACAAATTTGGAAAATGGTGCAAGGTCTGCGTCACCCCACGGAACAACGTTTTCCATTTAAAGCGCTCGCGCTGTTTCAAGGGAGGCAAGACATCGATGTCCAGAACATTTCTGTGCGCAGATCGCGAACCAAGCTACTCGTCCAGATTCTCCAGTGAAAGGTGACGTCCCCCGTTCCCGTGACTACCACATGGACCTCCCTTTTACAATAAAGGAGCTCAATGCGGCACTAGCTCTTTGCAGGCGTTCAACTTCTCCGGGCCCAGATGGTATTCCGTACCGAGCCTTGTGCAACCTTGGGCAAGGTGGAAGGAGAGAACTGTTGAGCCTTTACAACATGTCGTGGCAGGATGGCAATGTTCCTGACGACTGGAAAGTAAGCCGCTTGTTACCCATCTTGAAGCAGGGCAAATTCCCACTCGAACTTGCCTCATACCGCCCAATGGCACTGGTCAGCTGCGTAGGGAAGATAATGGAACAGATGATACTAAGCCGCCTGGAGTGGTATCTTGAATACTACAATATTTATTCGAATTCTATGGCTGGTTTCCGACACGACCACTCTTCCATTGACAACGTCGTTGATCTAGTTTCGTACGTTCAGCACGAAAAATCCCGTAAGCGACTATCTACAGATTTCTTTCTAGATGTGAAAGGCACGTATGATAATGTACTACATGAAGCCATTTTGGGTGCTCTTGCGGTGGTTGGCCTTGGTGGTCGAGTCTTTCGGTGGATTTCGAGTTACCTGGCTGCAAGATCATTCTTTGTGTTAAAAGAAGATGGCCCAACTACGCGACGCTATACTTCCAAAGGTGTTCCTCAAGGTGGAGTTCTTAGCCCAATGCTATTCAATCTTGCACTAATTGGCCTTGCTGAGTACTTGTCAAGTACCATTAAAATCTCAATATACGCAGGCGACATCTGTGTCTCGACTTCGGCAGTCACACGTCCTCAGATACGTTCCCGGCTTCAAAGAGCAGCAGCTATGATTGCCAACTACTTGTTAAAACAAGGTCTCAGCATATCCCCAGAAAAATGCGCGCTGGTGGCCTTCACTCGCAAAGCAGTGACCCCTTATGTCATCTCAATCTGCGGGCGACCAATTTCTTACGCCAGAACCCACCGGTTTCTGGGCATGATTATTGATAGGGACCTCTGTTGGAGCCCGCATGTAGCCTATGAAGAAGCGCCTGACCGCTATTTCCCAATTGTTCAAGTTTCTGGCGGGAAATACGTGGGGGATGTCAGTACACGCAATGATGGAGCTTAACAGAGCCCTATTTCTCGGTTTCCTCAGATATAGCTTGCCCGTGCTTAGCAATACCTTCAAGACCAATGTTCGTGTTCTACAGGCAGTATAAGCCCAAGCACTGAGAGTGTGCCTTGGTCTGCCCAGATGTACGTCAACAGAGGCAACAATTGCAATTGCTGATGACTATTTGATACAAACTCACATTGTTGTAGAAGTCCTCAGAACGCACATCAGACCCTTCGCACGTGCTCCCTGTCATCACCTTGCACCGTTGCCTTCAGAGAGGCGCCAAGCATCGTTCGCTAAAATGATTGTGAAGTACAACGAGAAACTTCCCTCGGGCTTCACTCCTGCATCTAAATCATCGATACCCCCTTGCTGTCTTATTCAACCCACAGTGAATCTTAGTGTACCAGGGATCCGAAGGGAATCTGAGCTTTCATCACCCGTGCTGAAACAACTGTCTCTTCTTCTTTTGTACGAGAAATATTCAGACAGTGTACATATATACACTGATGGCTCCATGAACCACCAGTGTTCGTCAGGTGCAGTAGTTGTCCCAGCAAGAGGTGTTACCATCAGCTTTAAGACTGACCACTCCACGGCATCTACAGCAGCGGACCTAGCTGCTTTGCACGCTGCACTTTGTGTGGCCAATCGGGAACCACCGCAACAATGGTCGATTTTCAGCGACTCAAGGGCTGTCCTACAATCTGTGTTCTCAGCACTGTGTCGCGGGCCATACGAACAGCTTGTTTTTGAAATTCGATGCCTTCTCCACACTTCACACGAGAAAGGGCATCATGTGACGTTTCAGTCAAGTTACTGCGGCGTCATAGGGAACGAACAGGCCGATACTGCCGCGCGGGCAGCTCTCGTGTTCTTAAAGGAACACGAGAAGAAGCCATACCACTTTCGCGGACCGATGCAGCCAGTAATCTTTGACGACTTGTGCGTGAAGTCACGTTTTCACTATGGTTCCCACCAAGCAACGAGACGAATCGTCAACACCACCTGTCCTCTCTGATGGCTCTCCGCATGCCCACTGGGCTCGACCGATGAGAAGCCACCCTTCTTCATCGCTTATGGCTAGGAGTGGCATTTACAAAATCTTATTCCTTTGTCATAGGAATTGCGGACAACGCTCTCTGCGACGCCTGTCATTGCGAAGAAACGCTACACCACATCCTGTGTGACTGTTCATTGTATGACATCCAGAGACAGTCACTGGCATCCGTTCTTGCGCGCATCGACAACAGCCAAATGTCTGTGGACACTATTCTGTCAAGTGCCCGAGAGAAGACATTGCAACAGAATGTGCCAAAAGCTCTGTTGAAATTCCTACGCGACACGGACTTAAACAAGCGGCTGTAACAGCAATGTCACACACCGCAAAAGACAAGACTGGACAACAACTGAGTATGCGCGCGTGTGCTGCCGAATGTGATGTGTTTATCTCTCTTCCCTCTCTGCTCTCTATCTTTCATCTCCCCCACCCCCTTCCCACGCGCAGGGTAGCAAACCGGCTGCCTATATGCTGGTTAACCTCCCTGCCGTTCTTTTCCTCCTATTTTCCTTTCTTCAGGCCAAGATAGTTGAAAGATTGGTCCCTCGTAGCGGGTTGAAACGTAGTGCCAGCTACAGGCATCGTTTCAATCGAATAGTGGAATCCTTTTAAGACGCGGTTTAAACGCCGCCCGAAGTATTGCAATTTGAAATAGTTAATTTCCAAGCCGACGTTCGAGAGGTACTTTTCAGTTGGAACTGTGAGAGTACGAAGACCCTCGTATACGCATCAGAAACGAGGACTGGGTCGTCTGCAAAGGCCATTGCGCACATATGAGACTCCCCAAATTTTACCCCCAACCTTGACCTATTCAGTCTCTCAAGTAACGGGTCCAACAAACAGTTGAGCAGATATGGCGAGAGTGGATGCCCATGGTCCGCGCCTAACAGGCACGTTTTGGCCATCGGTGCACCCACTGCACCAAAACGCTGTGGTGCAGTACCAATAGATGTCTTTTAAAATGTACCTAATTCGCTCCGGTACACCGGCTCAGTTAAGGCCATAATGAGAGCGTCATGCGAGACCAAGTCAAACGCCTTCTTGACATCGAGACTTAGTGCATAGAAGGGCCTACGCCTTTTCTTTGAGGTTCTCATGAGTGCCTGTAAAATCAGGATGTTAGATAATACGGACTTGTGGTCTTGGAAACCCACCTAATATTTGTGAAAGGCGTTGTGTTCAGTGACACGATTTAAAAGCATCTTCGCGTAGACGTGGTACACAACAGGATAGACGGGGCAGGACAAAAGTCACCCGCCGGGTCTTGTGTTAAAGAGTGTTAAAAAAGGGGGGCTCTGACAAGACGCTCTTTCAGCTTTTGCTGAGACAGTGCTGCACATTCCACGCAGGTTTGATTGATTGATTAAAACTTTATTTTGGTGCTGAGAAGACGCACGGGAGACTCCGCGACAAACGGCTAATCCCACGCAGGGACCGCCAAGCCGAGCTTGGGGCCCGTTCACGGGCACTCTGGACGTCCAGGGTTTGATCGTTAAGTTCGGGGCTGCGTAAGAGCACAGCCCACCTGTCCTCGCTGAGGGCGGGGCCGATGGCTTCAAATTCCTACAACACATGGTTGAATGTTGCTAACAGTCCACAGGTGTGGCGTATTATTTTTTCTTTTTTTTGCTGGGGCACGTTGCATAGCTAGATGTTAAGCGACTCCATTCACGTGACTAGCTTTTCTGTGATGGTCCGTGATTTTTAACTAGTTGTAACGTGATCTTACGTGATTTTAGTGACGTCACGTCGTATATGTGACGTCGAATATGATTCGTAGTCACGTAACCAGTTACGTGGTGTAACGGGATTCTAGCCTGTGACTACGTGATTTTAGTTTTGTGACTATAGTTACGTGGTTTTGGTTGCGTGACTAGAGTAACATAATTTATTTGGGTGACAAGCTGTTACATGTGTTGGCTGGCACATGTCACGTGACTAGTTACGTAAATTTTAGTCATATGACTAAATGTATTTCATTCACGTGACTAGCCGTTACGTGATTTCAGTCATGTGACTAGATTTTCTCTGATGTTACGTGATTTCAGTGACGTTACTAGCTGTTACGCGGCTTGTAGTGAGAACATGTAACGTGACTAGCTGTTTCATAGTTTTGACAGGAACTTGTCACGTGACTTAACGTGACTATATTTACGTTGTTTATAGCGGGAACATGTTACCTGACTAGCTGTCGCGGGACTGTGCGGGATTTCGGTCCCGGGACTAGTTGTTTACGTAATGCTGCGTGATTGTAGTCTGGTGACTACATGTTACGTGATATTACGTGGTTTGTAGTCACGTGACTAGATGCGCGGAGGAACGTGATTTTAGCCCGTGACTATAGATATTACATGATGCTACTCGATTTTTCAGTCCCGTGACTATAGTTGTTATGTGATGATGTTGCGTGATTTTCAGTCACGTAACAACTCGCCCACCATATCTATTCCATTCCATGCCTGAAAAATAAGCGCACATGTTGTGGAAGTGAAGCATTTTGAAAGTGACAAATCGAGCACGTACCGGTTCCAGATGATGATGATTCCAGTGCACACCACCCGGCCACACCCTCTATCTAGATGGTGTTGACCGGCGTACCTCAAAGAGCACGGGCGGCGGGGCCCGTTCAAGGAAACAGCAGTATGTAGCCAACAATATAAGCCCACATTGTATGACGAAGTTGGTTTATAATCAAAACTCTTGCATAGGCTCTAGAATATTTCCAGATATGTGTCATTCGTTGAGGCCGGATTTATAGGCCCGAAAAAAACCGGGTTGTACGTGCCCAAAATAGGCGAAGAAAACACAGTTTTAGGCCCCCAAAGTCTTAAATATAGGCACAATAGACTTTCACAAAATTAAAATTATCGAAAAAATACGTGTGGGATATGTGCCTACGACAGGAAAGCAAACATGAATGTTTTAGTTTATGATGATAAAATGGTGTCAATATTTTAGCAGAGACATGCATTTTAGGGGCGAAGCTCCTTAAGGCGGGGGTCTGTAGATCCTCTGAGGTATGTACTTGTAGTAGTAGTAGGTAGACAACCATATACCAGTGGCACATACCGACCCTCGGGCACATATCCGTATGTCCACATGTTACGAAAAACGTAGCATGGCGTCATTATCACGCTATATATGTTAACAAAGCACTGACAGCAGAAATGTGGTACATATTCTCGTTTAGTCCTTGGATTATCCGCTGGATGGCGGTACTTGTATATGATGAATATATGATAAAAAGAAGCGATATGGCGGTACCTGAACTGTTCAACAAATGGACGGATGAACGCACTGACGGACATACAGACAAGCAGACGGACAGACAGACAAGCGCACAGGCGGACGCACGAACGGACGCATGAACGGACGTATACGTTCGGATGGTCTGACGCATGGATATACGGACGCATGGACGGAAGCACGAATGGACGCACTAACGGGCACACGTATGGAAGCACGGACGGATTGATGGATGCTTCGCCCCACTCATCATCATGCATTCCGTGGATATGCTGTGATTGTGTTTTTTTTTTCGCGGGGTTTGCAGAATGCGGTCTCTCCTTTTCTAGTCAAGCACTGGTGAGTTAAGTGTACACCGTTGAATGAACGTGTTCTTGGGTCTCTCTCTTTTTTCGGCATGGATGAGAAGGGCAACACAGGAGCAAATTGCTAGAGGGCTAATCTATAGGCCACAAGGGTCTTTCTGCCTCATATTACTTTAGTCTACCGCACGAGGTAAATTTTTCTCCTGTCTGTGCGCAAATGAAAGGGCCCTTCACCAGGTTTGAGAATTTCGAGCAGGCAAGATTCATTGGGCGCTCACCATCGCATCTGTCTAGATTTGTAATGCTAGGCGTCTCGTAAACAGGTGAAATGCCAGACTGAACGCCGCTTGCGCTTCATCTCACGGGCGCGCACCCGGACATGGTAGCGCTAACGCATACAACAAGGAATAGTCATACGTACGTCGAAGTAGTGCGTTTAAGAAGTAAATGACATACAAAGAAAAAACACCTGGACATTTTTGTCTATCTACACTAGACTCCACGGTTTCGCATTAGTTCTTCATCGTCGTGCGGCTGCAGAGAAGCACCTCTTGTTCCCTGATCATGCGAGCAGACGCCGAGGAGATCTCAAGCAGACGACGCGACGCGGGTTAATAGATGTGTAGACGCTAATCGGCCTGCCTACCGGCTGAGAGGCCTGGTAGCCGTGACAGTGCTCAAAGGAACTAACGAGATGGAGTATAGGTCGCACCCCATAGCATATCGAAAGCTCAATTTCACCCAGCAACACAAATACCGGTCACCAACTTAACATGAAAGTAAAACTTGGGGGTTAGTTAGCGTTCATATATGCACTGAGTTTGAAAATAGGCATTTATAGGCACTTATAGGAATTTAGGCACAAACGTCAAATGGGTATTTATAGGCACTATAAACACTGTAAGATCCCTCCCTAACTCCTGATTCATGTTCATATATCAAACTGGCACAATAGAAATGCAAGAAACAAGATAGGCATTTGCCTATAATCCGGTCTCTAGTCATTCGGCTTAAAGCATGAAGTAAATATGATAACACTTATTTGTGATAACGCGCAAAGGTACTGGGAAAAAGGGGGGGGGGGGGGTCAAAGTGCCCACAATCCCATATTCCTACGCAAGCGTGACATGGGAACTTTCGACCAGGACTGTACATCTTTTATTTAACTTAAGCACTATTTCCCATCGCGCATACCCGTTAAAAAGGGCCACCCACGACTTTGATAACATTTTTTTGCGAATCATTTTTATGTTCACCGGTGATTTTGGCGTCAGCGCATCGCGGGGGTCGACGATGACGTTGATGGGCGACGCCCTTACGTGGTTTCGGCTTCGCCACGTGATCGCAACGGAAACGCGCGAAACTCGATTTTTATCTTATCGCCACTTCCTTGCAGTGCGTGCGGACGTTGATTTCCATATTTATTCGTGCTGCTTTTAGTTTGTTCATCCCCGAAACTCACAATGTATTCTCGTTCTCCTTAATAGTTACCGAGTTTACTTTCCCCAAGGAAGCCGCACACAGACACGATGTCTTGTGTGTGTGTGTGCGTGTGTGTGTGTGTGTGTGTGTGTGTGTGTGTGTGTGTGTGTGTGTGTGTGTGTGTGTGTGTGTGTGTGTGTGTGTGTGTGTGTGTGTGTGTGTGTGTCAATCCGATTCGTCCACGCAAGAGAACGAACAAACGTTTCATGGGTGCAGACTGCGAGAAGGCGCTGCTGTGCCCGTACCCGCGTTTCAATGAGTACTACGCTCTCGAATACCATTGAACATTATGCAATTCTGAGTGTTGCTGATACCAAAACATGGTTCCTTATCTTTTTAATACTTTATTCTTGGCTATTTCATACATTCAAAAGCCGCAAAAATTAATTTGACCATCTGCGTAAGTTTTTTTCAGAAAACTTGGACGCTCCAAGAATTGAGATATTGATTCGCTGTTTATGTTGATGCCGTAAATTAATCTTCTTCTTCATACACTCATCATTTCGAACAACAAAACCACGCGAGGAAAAATCAGGAATAGGGAAAAAAAGTCCCTGTGTGTTGTCGTAAGATGCCTTCCTTGCGTTAATTTCGAGTAGTGCCGTGAAGCCAACTAGCGCACTAAAATTGGCGTTGAAGATGCGGTAAATTCTGCTAAGAATTTATGTAGAATTATATAATATATCACAGTATTTTTTTAGTTAGCTGGGTATGTGTTGATTTAACTTGAACGAGCAAGAGTTAATTCTACAGCTTCTGTAACTCTGCTGGTTATGCAATAATTTTATTATGTTTGACGTCAAAGCCCGCGGAGTATATCAAACGAGAAAATGAAATCCCGAACCATACGCCATAACCATTTGTTTGCCGCGTTTACAGTGCTTTCAAACGTGTAGCTCATTAACGAATGACGCATTAAGCCTCATGAAATGCTTTTTTTTGAAAAGAGGACACGATAGCAGTGCAAGCGTCACTGCGCGTTTTAAGTCATCTATCTGGCCCCAGGGGAAGATCATGTTGGCTGCATATCAGAATACTGCAGCGTCTAGCGCAGCTTCATCGTTATTCAAGTGGTATATCACGTCCGGCTAAAGTTGCTGTTTTTTAATACGCGGTATGTTTGATAGCACGCCAACTGCGGTGCCCAAGTGGGCACCTTATGGGCTTTTTAAAGATGCAAAACAGCTCTTTGACTAGCCTGTCCCTCCGAAAAAACGCGCCGCGCGCCCCATGTGTTGGCGCGGTGCCAAGTAGGTCACGACGCTGCTGCGCGTAGACGTCACGCTCCCATCGCAGTGCGCGCTGACGTCACTTTCTTTCTCGCCTGTCACGGCGCACGCAGTTTGCCACCTCGTCAGTTCCCCCGCAACACCTGCCACGACCGCCGCTCGCTACACCGCCTACTCGTTGGTGCACGCGCAATGAACCTGACGCGTACGCGTTGAAATATCTCTGTACTTGTCACCAACAAGACCTGTGCCAGCCATCGCGTACCCGTGACGCCACCCATGCGCAACGCAGCTGCTTCGAATTCCATCAGGGTTCCCATCGGTGAGATGGTCCAACTTTTTTTTTTGTATCGTGGGCTTACAAGAATCAAGCAAAACAATTACGTACAAGTAATAAATAAGAAGCTGCAAAAGGAGCCATTTTCTAGAGTACAATACAGCTTTATTATTCAAAGTGATGCTCTATATACTTGATACATGCGAAGTTACATATAACTACCCTGACAATTCTTAAAATTAAACAGACCACGACATACATATATTTGTGGCATACAAGCCTGCAACATGCGTTCCCCCTCCTACAATGTTTTAACACATTGTACATGTCAGCTAAGTTTGCTGACAGACGTTTTGTGTAGCTCTACACAGTATGTTTTAGCTATAGCTGGTACAAATCCTAAAGATGTCCCTTGTCCAGCCGCGGCGGCAGCATTTTCAGAGAAGCTGAAAACTCTTGAGGCCAGTGTGCTTAGATTTATATGCACGTTAAAGAAACCCAGGTGGTCGAAATTTCTGGAGCCCTCTAGTACGGCGTCTCTCTTAATCATATGGTGGTTTTGGAACGTTAAACCCCTTCAATTATTATTAAAATATCCACCGGTCTACCACGAGAATGAAATCAACTTTGTATTGTTGACTATTATACTGTTGAGCAGGTCGGGGTTTTCACAATAAGCAGGGGATAAATAACAAGCAATAAATCATTATTCAATTTTTAAAACATGCCCTTAAGCGCGAAAATATTCAGCGTGCACTAGACGAACATAATGAATATATAGGCTGTGATTTTCATTTTCCCAGGCTTCAAAGAAAGCCCGTGAGATTTAAGAAAAAAACCTCCGCGTGCCTCCGGCACACAAATTATATGCACTGTACTTCGACCACATACATTCTGAGCCACAAGCAAAAACAATAGACGATGGGTATACAATCTCCTCACATACATCGAATTTCGCCCGCTAAGAACCGTTCTCGCATTTAACACCCTCTGACGATACCAAATAATAAATTTAAATCACTGGCAATGCTTCGAAGATTAGCATGTGTTATTTAGGACAGGACAGTGGCGTAGGCAGAAATTCGTTTCGAAAGGGAGGGGCAGGAGAGCATGCCCCGTGATGGATTGATTGATTGATATGTGGGGTTTAACGTCCCAAAACCACTATATGATTATGAGACACCGTAGTGAAGGGCTCCGGAAATTTCGACCACCTGGGGTTCTTTAACGTGCACCCAAATCTGAGTACACGGGCCTACAACATTTCCGCCTCCATCGGAAATGCAGCCGCCGCAGCCGGGATTCGAACCCGCGCCCTGCAGGTCAGCAGCCGAGTACCTTAGCCACTAGACCACCGCGGCGGGGCAGATTTTTATGAAACACTAGAGTATCAACGCTACCGTGCAATCACTACGTAGCAACGCGAATTCTTTATCTGTAAGGAAAACTGATGAATGATTTACACATGACGTTTTGCCATGTTTTTTTTTTATTTTGAAGGCTTCAAATACTTTACGTTCAAGCTTATTTTTTATTTCTTTGCCAATGACATTTATCGATTTGAAATGATGGACGTAGAGCCATTGCAGATCCAGAGGTGAGTGGCCACCATGCAGTACCTGTATAGGGAGCAGAATGTGGTGTTCACGCAGTCTGCAGCTGATCGGTTCTTCTAACCTTTGTAGACACGGCCGCATGACAAGGAAATTTCGGAACTCACGTACGTCTACGCTGCAAAGACTGTAGCTGCGTGCACCTGATTTCAAATCAGGGCGCCATAAAGAATGAAATAGAGAAATAACATTTATGAAAGTTGCGAAGCCTATGATTATAATAAAAAAGTCAACGTGACATATGTGATGCGAACCCCCAGTTTTTAGTCAACGGGCGCACGTGGCGTTGATATTGTGACTTTGTGGAAATGCGCTGTTTGCGAAACCTTGACATGCTTTATTCTTGGCTTTGTACTGTTAAATTTGCAACGTTACTATATAGGCTCAGATAGCTTATTTACGTATGCGCTGATGGTTCATGCGTGTGGGGGCTTTCATTAATAAATATTTAGTTGTTAGTCCAGAACTTGTCTTGTCTCGTTCCTTTGCTGTTTTCGTGCTTTTGGATGGTTTCTTATGAAGTATAGTTCGCTAAAGATCATCACTTTTATCGTCATGCGAGTAACGTAACAACTGTCCTCACACACTTCTTATTCTCCCGATAACTTCCCATCATGCCCATATACGAATTGACTTCATCAACACACGACGGGATCTGTTCACCGTTCATCCACAAACTATACAGACCGATCGACCTTCTTTCAGCATGTTATACGAAATATTCAGAAAGGTAATCTGAATTGTGCATAATGTTTAACCCTAGATCATCGTTATGCGAGTAATCGAAGAATTCATAAAACTGCCAAATAAAAAAATAACCCTTTATATGACACACTCCGAAACGGCATTAAACTCTCAAGAGAATTATCAGCGGTTCTAGGTTGTTGAAGTTTTGTGTCTGGTCGTTCTAGCACAGGAGATCCGCAAAGGCGGGGTCGAGGCAGCTTGAAGATACTAAATTTCCTTCGGTAGAAGGAAACTTCACGTTTATTTAGAATAACTACAGGACAAGCATTTTGCTACGTGACAGACAGACATATCGTGAAACCAGACGAAGATGTCTCCACTGAGCCCACGCCCGCCTGCAGGTCGACGTTTTTGACTAGGCACTGCCACGGCATTTTACGTATGGCGCCAACGTGTCCCTTTCTTGATGTTAGAAGGCGGCTGGGGCAGAGGTATCATGCTCGTGCAATGGAGCAAAAAATATATACCGCCGCTCACTATACACTCAATTATCGAGACTGGTTGTCATCTGTCATGACACCGCTCTCCTGAAGCAGGACGGTGTGGCCGAGAAGCCGAGAACCATTGCAGTAGTTCTCGTTGAACTCCTTGCCTCGTCGGGCTGCATACACTTCCCTTGTCGGGAGCGCATATTTGGACGGCCATCAGCAGGCCCACAGCCCTCCGGTGATTTGTTCCTTGCATTAGGAGGAAGAGGAAAGGGGTCACCGCTTTCTCCGTGACTTGGCGCCGGACCAACCCAACGACGTGTTTCGTTGACAAGTACGTGTGCAAACGACCTCTCCCTGTTTGTAAACCGTGTGACGTCACTTTGGGCACCCCACCCACCATACTTTCTCTCTCGAAACAGGGGCTGGTTGGCAAAAAAGTTCCGCCAGCGGCATCTTTCTGCATAGCAAAGCTGCCTGTCTTCATTTCTTCGACAGAAATTTCTACATTGCTATGTTCTAAAGTCACAGCTTTTTAAAGAAGGGGGTCGACTCGCTCGCTGGATTCCGTGCTGACCGGTTGTGCTCTCACGATCTACGACGTCAGCGTAGCTCTGGCCGACTGGGCTGGCTCTACGTCACCTCCTGACGCCGATCTCCGACGACAGCGTAGCTCTGACCTACTGGACTTGCCCTATACGTCATCTCCCGACGACGACAAGAGCTCTCGCAAGTGGTGCCCCGTCCTCGGACTCTTGTGACCATGTTTCCATCTTTCCTATCTCTCCTATCCCCTCGATATGTCCTCGCTCGCTGTCCAGGCGCATCTCTCTCTCTCTCTCTCTCTCTCTCTATGCCTTTACTTCTATCCTTTTAATCCCTGCTCACCCCCCTCCCCTGTGAGCTACTGTTGAGGTGTCGCACCCTGATGCAGACAGTCGGGGCTCACTTTTCTCTTCCTTTCCCTTTTATAGCCACATCTCAAAGAAGGGGGTCGCGGAATTGTCACTGCTCATTGTGTGGAAATTTGCTCGTCGTAGTTGGATGGATGGAGAAACTTTATTTAGAGTACTGAGAGACGCGACTAGCAGAGTCGGTTTCACCCACATAGACGGTAGATCATAGATGGCAGCCATAAAAAAATCAGATCTTTTTTCGAAAGCGAACGTTTTGAATGTACACGGTGACTGGCACTTTAAGAAATATTATATGGCATGGATGTAAACTTATTCAATTCTCATGGTGGCGTGTGCAATGCAGTTTGAAACGATATACACCATTGGCGGCAGCATGGGTTTGAGCTGCTATGCACGACATCACGGATAAGATTTTCGCTCATTGCGCAAAAGTCTTATCGGAGATGAATGAAAAAAAAAAACATTTCTTGCCATGCGCCAGGCTGGGGTTCACATATCTTCGTGACAATAAAGTGAAATTCGGCAGCTTCATTTCTCAATAACCCAGTGAAAATTCATGTGATGTAAAACACGACAACTTAATGATATATAATATTATCTGGCACAGTTACCTTGCTGCATTTGACACCTGTAACGCGTTTTCGTACATATATTGCTCCTTTAGGCCTTATACATAAATTTCTAATGTGCATTGTCACTTCATAAGGATCAAGTCGTAAAAGTAGAGAGTAGATAAGAAACGAAAAACTCCGCTGTTGCCATTAAAACGTGTCAGGTATCAGATAATATGAGTTATAGCCGGGGCGAAACCTATATGCAGATTCAGCAACGCTATAGTATACAACATGCTTATAGCTCATGCGTAGTCGTATATATCACCCGGAGCAATGTTACTAGAATAAACTCAGTTTGGAAGCTCCACCAAGGAGGTGGGCCGCGTGGCGGTCACGACTACTAGTGGCGCTGCAGTACGATCTCGCTCTAGCCACGCGGGGCGCGCGTGTTGTGATCTGGGGCAGCGACGTGCAAGCGCCTACGGCGATTGACATCAAGGTACGCGGACAAGCTTCGCGCCAAGCTCCAACAGCGGCGACCGCAATGACGACTTTCGCTTCACGTAACTTGTTCGTTCGTTTGTTTGTTTATTCATTAATTTATTTTCTGTGTAAACACTGTTACACAGTGGCGTGGGCCAACATAAGAGCTGCTATAAGCAGCTTGAGAACCTCATATATGTAGCCTCCGATCTCTTTCGCCCAGCGGTGACGGGCTATCAAATGAACGATCGTAAGCAAATTTGCTGTCCAGCCTTTCACGTTACCCGAGAGAATTCATATTGTAGTGCAAATAAAAATTACATTTCTATTATGTCATATTTTTATTATTACATTCGGTATCGATTGGTGGATATGGCAGACGTGTCGCCGTTGAGTATTATGTGTATTGTGTGACACCAATTACGCAACAGTCACAAACACAACAATTACAAACCTTGGTGGACTCTTGAGCTTCGCTTTCAAGAGTAGACCGCAATAGCGTAACCGGGCCGTGCGCAAATCACTTTCTCAATTACTAGCCTATAGCTTCAATCTCGGTGTATGCCTCAACCGTGCCGTGAGGGAATGAACGACTGTGCGTGCTAAACTGTCCGTTTCAAAGTATTGCAGAATGTCTACTGCAAGCACAGTTGCGAAGTACCCACTGCACCATATTTCTTCTGTGAATAAGCGAAGGGGCTTTTACAAGAGCGTAAAGCAACACGCGAACATAAGTGAGCGCCCTGTAATGGCTGGGCCTTTCGAACACCCACTCGTTGCGCATTTCACATGTTTAGACGCCTGACGTGATTCTACGCTTCTGCCACTTAATACTGCGTGGTTTGAAGAAATATCTTCGACTACATGAACAAAAAAGTGTAAACATTAGGCCTAGCTTTTTTTTTGGCTGGACACAATACTAATGAGAACTTCTACTACATGAAATTTATATTGTTTTTTTTTGCATCAGTTTTGACCACTGGCGTGCCTCTCAGGTATAACACCAGATTGTCATGCAGAGAGGCTGGAATCAATTATCACTCCTACTGAAGTTTTTTTTTTTTGATGGGCAGGTTTCTTTATTTCATTTTCTTTATCATGGAAGAGATAATGTTTTCTTACTAAGAACCGGAGACGCTGACAGTGAGGGCAACACCGGAATTTCTGTTAAACGAGCTCGTTAAAGCAATCACGTTGAAATATTATACAACGAATAAAAATTATAAATATAACTATAGGTGATGAGGCAGTCGTTTATCCTACTACTTAATTTGAGAGCATGGTCAAAGCACACATTGAAAGGTAGTTCTACCACCAACAAAAATAACCTGGGAGAGTGACCAGACGATCGAAAGAATTTCAGACAATGTTACTAAAGTAGAACTTTTAAATCAGGCGTAGAAAAGTGAATCGTTTGTATGCCATCATTTAGTCTCGATTGGGGTATAAACCAATTATGTTGACCGTTACAGACCTCCGATGTAATCCGGCGTGAGCAGGCACCAAGCTTTGCGTTGAGAAGATACAAAACTCGCTGCCAAATGCAAAGTCTATGACGTTCAGTTTGAGAATGACGGCACTGTAACGCACTACAGTCGTGTCTTGCTGGACAAGCAGTCTCACGCGGAAAGTGGGAGCTCACACCCGGTATCCATCCACGCTTGTTCCCAGTGGTTCCACCCCATAAAATGAAGCCGAATCGTCCATAACCAAGCCGCCAATCCCCCTCCCTAAACACATGGCGCACTTGGAACGCTCAGTGCCCAGTTTGGGGTAACCGCCAGAAATAGAACAGCAAGACAAAAGGCAGCTAGACACAAACGTATATGTGGTGGTGTTTTGCAAGTGACCAGGTTTTGTTACACTTCTTTCATATTAAAGCAATAAAAATTTTTCTCAATCGTAGTGCTCCCAGTTCTGAACGCAAAGCAGGCAACGGTGGCACATGTCGGTGTCTTTTCTCGGGGCAGCGAAGTGCACTAGGAAGTAGGCCACCATGAGTGTACTGCATCTGTGGGCACCTTCGTAAAAAATTGAATAAATTACAACATGCAAAGAAGACCTCTAGCATCTCCCACAAGTACCCCTGGAGCAGGCCCACCCAAACCAAACGAAAGTGCACTCATTCAGATAAGCTGTTTTCAAGAAGGCTGCTTAGATCATCCCTTACATGGCCCTCTTTCTACATTAAAAGCGATTGAGAGAACTGTCGAGAGCCTTTTCACAAAAACTCCCTGGTTGAAGACCTCTTTTGGATAGTGCTTGAAAAGTTGGAATGGCTGTCATTGCACCTTGTGAGTTAAACCTCTCATTATGAGAACGTTAGGGTAATTTTCGCTAATATTTCTTTTTTCTTCAAAGAAACCAATCGGGCGCTTTCGGAAAAGGTGGAAAATGCGAGAAAGGAGGTGAAGATCTTGTAAAATTTTGCACTCTGCTCTCGATTGGTAGCCGTCGCGAAGACTTCTCTGATGAACAGTGTGCAGCACGGGTTCTGCTTCTTGAAGAAAGTCTCTTATTTTTTGTAACTAGTGGAAAACATGATTACTGCTTTTATAGAGCAATATTGTATTTCACTAAGTCCACTTGTTTGAGGCTTTTACAGACGTTTTGGGCCGTTTTTAGTCTAGGCCAGATGACATTGATTAAAATTCTAGTGGTCGTCATAAAATTTTTACGCTAAAACGCTCATTTATGTAGATTTTCCCGTACTTGGAGGTTGCACGTTAAGCTTTTTTTTATTTGATGTCTTCTTTGTGAATATAAAGATTATATTTCGGACATTGCCGCGCGACGAACCAGGCACTGAAATTTGTAAAGCTTCTTTCAGATCACTTTTTTCCCCTTTTGCACTTCTATTTGGGTTTTATGAAATTTTCGGTCAGGCTGGGGGCTAGACGCAACGATAAAAAAAGAAAAAATGTCTTCCCTGCAATAAACCCGGAAGTCCGTAATTATGCCAGTAAAGTCGGCGTCGGTGGAGCTTGTGTGCGTGGCAGCCCGTTGAGCTTGCGCCGGCATCTTTGTTTTCGCCTATCTTTTGTCCGACGCGCACTGGTCATACGGCTATTCCAAAGGCCATGATTTCATTAGGACGAAAGCAGCGAAGACCACCCGAAAAAGCGTGGGAACACGTCTCCAGTGTGATTCACGCGCACTAGTACCTACGGAGAACGGAGACCAGGATCGCGTTAGGGCGAAAGGTGGGAAAGTTAGCCAAAGGAATGCGTGAGAAAAGGTCCGCGGGAAGCTTCACGCGTCGACACAGCCGCCAAGGACGGCAGGGAAAGCCAGCCAAATGCGAGGGAAGATGTCTCCTGGATAAATGGCTAGTCATCAGAGGAAAATAAACAGAAGGCGCTTGTTTCTGTCTTCCTTATCTGGAACACAGCTCAGCGCCAACCCCCAACCGGTAACTGTACAGGAACATGAAAAGCAAGATCAGATTACAGTCTCAATATTGGCCTGTGGACCGCAATTGCATCGTCCGTTGTCATGAGAAGCAACACCGCATAACTGCCACTTACCTGCAAGGCATTCATTGAACGAATTCTTGAGCACAGTCGTTATCTTCTATGATGGCTTTTCAGCATAATTTTGACGGACGCTGCAAATTCGGAGTACGTATACGCGCGCTCATTCCGTGGTTTCTAGTTCAGACACTTGGTTACAACCATCACCGGAGGAAAATCGCGTAGCTAACGATGCGGCACAAAGAGTGGATGCTGTGGAACACCTGCAGTACGCCACCGTTAGGTGCGAGGCCGATGAAACGCGCACACCGCCGCTGGACCGCCTGAACGGTGCCGCACCGCACTACATCAACAATAACAAAACGCCGTCATTGTGCCTAGTGAATATGGCCGCGCGCGACGTAATTTCCGCCACATTTTTTACGCCCTGCGCCGGCTGGCCATGCCCTCTCCTTACCTTTTCTTCCTCCGTGTTTGAAACTGAGTTTATACTAGTAAGGTTGACCGGGAAATCATGCACTTTTATTTTTCTTCACGCCACGCATACGGTGAGATGTACTTACCCGATCGCAGATGATCGCATCAAATGCATTTTTACCTTGATTAAAATGTCAGATTGTAAAGTTTCATCGACAACCGGGTACTGCAACGGGCCCACAACGAATACAAGTTTTTACGCAAACAGGAGGCATAGCGTTATTGACACTGCACACATCACGCACAATATTCACAGTATCACCGTTCGTAAAGGTGAACCAATATAGTCGATGCCCTTCAACGCACACTACATGCTACAGTCAACACTGCACATTTTCGAAGACGATGCCGCTGTTCCTTGCACAGCCCGCCACGTGTGTTCACTTCTCGGAGATAAACAGTCAGCCAGCGTGGCAAATATTTCATCACACACCTATAGGTGTGTGGTAAAGTGCGTGATGATGTTCTCTGACACATACCACAGCTGATGTTGCCACTGTCAGATAAAGATTGATTGATTGATATGTGAGGCTTAACGTCCCAAAACCACCTTATGATTATGAGAGACGCCATAGTGGAGGGCTCCGGAAATTTCGACCACCTGCGGTTCTTTAACGTGCACCCAAATCTGAGCACACGAGCCTACAACATTTCCACCTCCATCGGAAATGCAGCCGCCGCAGCCGGGATTTGTTCCCGCGACCAGCGGGTCAGTAGCGGAGTACCTTAGCCACTAGACCACCGTGGTGGGGCTTGCGTGCGCTCCTCAAGGCTGGGTTCGTCGTTCTTTCAAATGATATGCCAGCAAGTTACCACCATCCATGAATTTTGTGAAACATATGCAAAGACAGTACCCCCCCCCCCCCCAAACAAAAACAGCATATCCACGGAGTGAATGATGATTGATGGGGCGAAGCGTTCGTCAGTCCGTTCGTGCTTTTGTCCACCCATTCGTTCTTGCTTCCGTCCGTCCATGCGTCCATCCGTGTGTCCGTCCACGAATTGGTGCATCCGTCTGTCCATGCATCTGTCCGTACGTCCGTTCTTCCATGCGTCCACCCGTCTGTCCGCCCGTCTTCAGACCGTACGTCCTTCCGTCCGTCCGTCTATCTAGTAAACACTCCACGTACAGCCATCTGACATCTTTTCATCGTGTAATCATCATATACAAGTGCCGCCATCCAGCGGACATGTTAAGGACCACTCTTTCGGGTATGTGCCACCGGTGGCTACATACACCATCGGAGGAGGGAAAAACTCGCATTTTAAGAAGCTTCGCCCCCTAAAAAAAAAGGCTGCGCATTTGTAGAAGCAATAAACATACATTTAACATACATACCATGGTGAAACAGTGTTTTGATTCGTGTTCGATCCCAGCCGCGGTAATCGCTGTCTGACGAACGCTAACCGGGTGGTCACAACGTCACCGAAAATTAATTATGTACTGTACACGACTTGAGATAAGTACTCCCCTCGCCCCATTTTTTCCCCTATTTTCAGAATGCATGCTCAAAAATAAATCATTTACGAAACGTTTGCCAATTCTCTTTTAGTTTTCTCATATGTCATATTCTGCTGTTAGAGCTGAAAGCTTCGAATTGCAGCTAATTAAGTAAAAAAACGCAGTAAAGAGCCCTGTGAACTTGTCGTTTCGGTTTCCACGCCGCCGGCACCGCCGCCGATTTTACCCAGTGTGCGCTGGCGACACCACCGACTCAAAACGAGCCCCACGCCGCCGCTGGTCGAAACCGTCTCGGCGCACACCTCTAGGGGTCCGGTGGACAGCCGTGAGCTGATCACTGGGAGCGGGGCCACAGAACACCTACCCCCGGGGCTGCGTAGAAGTGCAAGAAACACCGCCTACTTATTTCAAGCCGCACTACATCTAGCTGCGCTTAAATTGGCTTCATCAAATGTATCCGATGATTTATTTTTAAAAACGGGCCCCTTGATTCATTCTCATTCTTTCAGTTGTGTAATATAAAACTGTACAGTTTGTCATAAGTTCGTGAATAACGTTGTCGACAATGTTCGTTTATGTGTGCCGCGTGCGAGCAGCTCGTGCACCGCACGGCTCAACTAAAGCATTGACTTTAAGAATTGCATCCAAAACTTGGTGTGCTTCAAGTCTGATGCACTAGTTTTAACCCTAAAATTATGATATTTTTAAAACTTTTATGTTATATTTACCGTTCTTGAAAATTTCAACAAATAGTTTATTTATAAGTAAACTAAAAACAATATGCCGTGTATGACGTCTTTAAAAATACTATTTTTTATAGACTTGTTTCTGCAAAAATGTTGTTATTAGGTTATAAAGAGCAATGTATAATTGCTTAAGTTTTCAGTTGTTTTAGCTACAACCACGTTGTAAAAATAAGCTACAACTTACAGTGCAGTGAACAGTTAGAATAAGTAAGTTGCATGTTGGCAACCGGTGTCGGTTGTTTTTTTGTTGTATCATGGTTTTGTTATAGTGTACTAGATTTGTCTTCATTATGTTGTTAAACATGGCCGCGGTCAGCTCACATGTAGGCCGGCGTGACTGAGGCTGCCGAACTAATAAGTTCAGTGACTGAATAATCATCCATCCAGATGGGCAAGGCGAAAACGAAGAAACTTACATCCCGACGCAATAATCCTACTGGAATAGCGTCGGCTCGTGAAATGTTAGAAGAGGCAGTACTCCAGGAGGCAGATGTCAATGGTTCTGTTGACGAACTGTGCGACATGGTAAGTGATCTCGCACGTGGTACCTTTGAACGCATTAATGTCACGCATTCACTATTAGTTTTCCGGCCAATCTTCAGTGGTTGCGTGACCGTCAGCCGGCTCTTTAAAGAGTTATTGTGTGTGATTTTAATATCAACTTCATGCGCGAAATGTTGATCGATGACGTTGAGCGAATCAGTAAATTAACAGGTGTAGGAACAAAAAAAAAACAATACACTAAATACCAGACTGACGTACTGGCAGAGTGAAATGATAGGCAAAGTACAGTGTCGATAATGAGTAGAAGCAACAAAAAACAGCATCCAAAAAAGATGGTGTAGATAAACTTACTGAAATAAAACAAAAAGAAATAGTGGAAACAAACACAGTCAGGAGCCATTGGGATGAAACGAAGGGAACGACTGCCCCAAAGAACACACTATGGCCTATCGAGCAGGGTTCCTTTTCGGGTAACTTTTTTTTCGCCACATTTGTAGAAGTGTGCCATGCAGTGCTTGTCGCAGGCGGTGGTCCAAATGTGCAACCCTTGCCCATGGGCGAGTTGTGTGCCCACTAGATACTTATGACCTAAGTCCTTTTTTGTGTTTGTTGTACCTTGCAACATGGCTCTTGCGAACAGTCGGTTACGGCTTCAAGAGACCTACTGCCCATCACAAGCTCTTGCTCGCTCACTGGGCAGGTTTTTTTTATATTAATCTTTGCTCCAAGCCTTGTCTCCGACTTTGCTATTGCCAACACCTAGTAATGTGGCCTGTTCAGCAATGTTGGAGACTTACAGCGTCATGCTCAAGCCACTGACCTTGCAGATTATCATAGTGTTACTATTTATTGCAGGCTACAATGGATGTTTCATCACTCATTGCCACTAAGTATTGGCTTTCTTTTCATTGCATACATTGTGAAGCCGCTTATTTTTATATGCACACTATACTTTTCCTTAGCTGGCATTCCTAAACATAACTAAAAAAATTACGGGGGACCCTACACATTGTGGGAAATAATTCAGTGTGAAGCAGTCATTCAGTAGAGTTGACTGATGTGAAAACTGAGTAATTGTGTGCATGTCGTGGGCTTATCAGTCACATGCACTGCACTGGCATGTAAAGCTAAGAGACATTGCTGCACGTCTTTCAGCATTTGTTTTTTTACCTTAAAGTCCACTACTGTAAAAACGATATGTCTTTCTTTTCATCATGGTGAAGTGCTAAAGAGAACAGAGATATTAGACAAAGGACAAAGTTCTGTGTTCTTTGATGGTGTCTGTTCTTTTTAGTGCTTTACCATCATGAACGTTTACCAACACGCCTAGCTGGCAACCAATCTAAATGTGTTTCGCTTGCTTAATCCTCACGAAGGGTCATCTATTAAACTTTTCAATGTATTTTCTCTGTCCTGGGTTCACATAGACTACGTTGCTGTGACACATACCGCATACCATGGGCCAAGGTATGCATGTGTGCACTGCATCTGACTCTGGGAAAGCGTCTCATGATGTGTCAGGCAGGGATGTAATGTTATTCATATAATAAGCTCACTCATGTTCACCATTCACTCTTGTCCCCTTATGCTAATTTTGGTATATACCTAGTCAAAAAGGTGACACAAGATCATCCAGACGTAGGTGGCCAGGTATATATATATATATATATATATATATATATAGGTAAAAGTAGTCACGGAGTCATTAGTTTGCAAAGAAAGCTTGCCGTAAAGTGCCAAGCCACTAAAAGTAAAATGCGCCCATCGATGTTTCTCATTAAATTCTTTATTTATTTACTTGACAACAGAAATTCATATTAGATATGCATACAGTGTACTCATTCTTGCGGTTCTTTTTACACAAGCAATGCTCATGGTGAAAGAGATAGTAACCGTGTGGGAGGACGAGGGAGGGGGGGGGCTTGCTTGGTTATTGGCACTTATTTCAGATCTCAAAAAAAGGGAGGGGTGAGCTTGCTTCAGTGGGCGTGCTTGCTTGGCATTTCACGATAAGATTGAAAAGGTTTTAACAAAAAGAGGTGTGCATAGAAAATAAATTCCACCTTCGTCCAACCCTACAAAAGTGCGTGTACAGCAAAGCTGTAGACAAGCACCACTTTCACAAGTGATGTTAGATAAGCAACACCACAATTGCTAATGTATTACATTTAGTTATTGTTGTTTTCAAAAAATTGCTCTCTTTTGTGTGGGCACTGTAATACAGTTAAAACTTAATCTTACAGAACCCAATTTTACGAAGTTCCCGATCCTACGAAGAAATTACCATATCTTGGCAATTACCCAGAGGGATCAATACAGTCATCAAACCAAAATAATGGACTGATTTGGCTACCAAACCTGATGTTTGCAAATTTTCTCTGAAGTAACGGAGTAAAGAAAATGTTGATTTTCTTCCAATTCAAATCGGGTATAATTTTTCTGCTAGTGTGCGTTCTAACACTATTATGTTAAAACATCTAAGTGTCATAGTTATGGCCCTATCTTTGCTTTGATGAGGCTGCACACTATGCCACTGCACGGAGCAATGATCTTAGGAGCCAGCAGCATTGTTACGTCCCGATGGCGCCAGAGGCAGCCCTGGTTGCTTTGGTTACTTCAGGTTTATGCAATGGCTAGCGCTAATCATTGCCTCTAATCTTTCTTTCTCAGCTTTCTCACACAGTTGCTACACATATTCTCCGCGTCATCGCAATTTGGATAGACAATTGTGATTTCTGGTGGCCATCTGCCTGGCCTGCATTGCCCAAGCCGGCCTTGGCAGAAGCAGGGTGTTGTGTGGCTTCATGTATGTGAGTTTGGAGATAGGACAGAATGCTCTGGTACTGGACTGCGCAGATGCCATAGCATCCACCATTCCTCTTCAGCCTCTCTCCTAAATAAAGCAGTGGCAATAAAATGTTCTCCACCGCGGTGGTCTAGCGGCTAAGGTACTCGGCTGCTGACCCGCAGGTCGCGGGATCGAATCCCAGCTGCAGCGGCTGCATTTTCGATGGAGGCGAAAATGCTGTAGGTCTGTGTGCTCAAATTTGGGCGCACATTAAAGAACCCCAGGTGGTCTAAATATCCGGAGCCCTCCGCTACGGCATCTCTCATAATCATATGGTAGTTTTGGGATGTTAAAGGGGCCCTGAAACACTTTTTCAAGTAACCATGAAATGAATTCATCGAAAAAACTTATTGCCTCACGAACTCAACGCCGCAAAAATTTTAAGAATCCGTCCAGTGCGAGTGTAGTTAGTAAGATTTGCCGCATTCTGCAATTGCATTCTCTCGCCTCGACGAAAGCTCTGGAAGCTAAGCAGGGAGGGATGGCAGGGGCAAAGAAAATACGTCCCCCTTGCCTCGTGACCTTCAGCACCTTTTCTTTTTTTTTTCTTCGTATGTCCGACTTTTTCAATTTGATTGCATGTGCATGCGTGGACAAGCCGTGGCCTCCTGCGGCGATCTCTGTAACGACCGAGCGAGCTTTGTTCAAATCACCTAATAGCTTATAGATGGGCTTTCTATGAGTTATTGATTTTTGAGCATCTTTTGTCATTTGTCGAGAGAAGGGGAAGCAATATTTAGCTGACTTTGATCATTTATTGTGAATTCCAGGCCGCATGCTGGGCTATAATATTTGACTCGCTTGTTGTCGGGAGCTTCTACTACCGGTCGGGAGCCTCTACTACCGGTTGAGAGCCTCTACTACCGATTGGCAGCGTTTTCTGACCATGCTCGAAAAATGTTGTGGGGCCCCCTTAAACCCCACATATAATTGAAACAATGGAATCTTGTGCGTCGTTATGATATCAAAAATCATCAAAGTTTGTGGTGTCATCGTGATGTTGTTATTAGTGTTGTACCTCAATGTCATTGCATCGCATGAACGCCAGAGGCAGTGCAGCACTCGGTGAGGTGCACAAAGAAAGTTCATAGCCAAAAATGGCATCACATCATTTTTTTTTTTTTTGTGCAGTGCATAGCTACTGGCATCCTGTCAGCGTATTTTGTCATTCATGTGTGTATTTCTTTCTAGCTCCAAGGTAGTAAAGCAGAGGAACGAGAATGTGCGGCAAACATTATGGCCAATACTGCAAAAAACCCTGCCACCTGTGAGTCGCTTTTGAAAGCATCTGTTATACGTACAGCAGCACCACTTCTGCTTGACAAGAGCGTTTGTGTGCGACACACCATTGCTGGAGCGCTTCGGTGAGTGGCCTGCCATTTTTCCACGGACAATGTGCAGTACTTTTCTAAAGAAAACTGCTATGCGAAATGCCTGGAGATTGTATCTAACAAATAATCATCTGAGATGACATCTGCATAGGTCGGCAAACTCGCTCATAAGTCCACTCACTTAGACTCACAAACGGGAGGGATTTGGATCCCCTCTCGTTTCTTAGCCGTGCGTGGCTGAGCCAAGGGGATCCTGGGGATTAAGCCGACGCTGGGTGCTTGGACCTTTAAGGCCCCCCGTCAGAGGCAACACACCCCTTTTGCCCCGGCTTCACGTAGACGGCACCCCTGGGCTGACCCACCCAGGGGAAATCAGCAGTCGCCTTTTCCTATCTCTCTCGCTACATCTTCGTCTTTATCTTTCACTTTTTATATGTCCTGTCATCTTCTCTTTTCTGTTTATTCCGAATTTCTTGGTGGCAAGGGTTAACCCTGTGTGGATACCTGACCTAGGGTAAGCCATATTTGGTTATAGTAGTGGTGCACTACTGGCATTGTGCAGACTTTACATTATCTGCCACGTCCCAATTTTGGGCTCCGTGTTGGGTGGTAGGCACCATTACCGAACGAACTGCTTTTTTCTATGGGATCACGATACCCCTTCTTCACTGATCGCCTCCTGAAAAGGTGGCGCAACGATGCCAATGCACAATCTTTTTTGAAAGTAGACCTGTTCCCCAAGTACCACGCCATTCACTGGGAGAACTCGGACAAAAAAGCCCGGAACATTTCCCCATTTCTTGTATCCAGATGCCTCACTGAAACCATCGGATGTGGCTATATAAGGCCATTAAGATGGCCAGTGGGGATCTTCTAGTAGAAGTTAACGACAAGACACGGTGTCAGAAACTAGCAGAACCAGTAGCATTTGTAAACAAGCCTGTAAAACCATCTCTCCTCACAGAACCATGGGTGGGGCAGCAGCCGAAGAGGTCCACTCAACCTCTGGCCTGGTGGGGCCGAAGGCTTCGTCTGCCCTGACGAAGCCAACCTCATGTAAGCACTGCTCGGTGAAGCGACTGTCCGTCGCATCCGCAGATACGGACACTTCCTGTCCAATGGTGCAAACTGCGCCAAAGGAGTGGTGATAGTCCTTTTACCACTCCAAAAAAGACTGTCCAATGGTGCAAACTGCGCCAAAGGAGTGGTGATAGTCCCTTTATCACTCCAAAAAAGACAAAACATTGATTACAGGGCCTCGCAAAGGCTCTGTAAAATAAGTCACTTTTTCCTTTCAGACATCAGTCGCGTTTCGTACACACAGCACTACATTACCCTCAATATGGAAACATAAATTATTCAATGGAATGTCAGAGGACTGCTGAGAAACCTCGATGTCCAAGAACTCTTACACAAACATGCACCAAAAGTGCTTTGTGTACAAGAAACACACTTAAAGCCCAAGAACACCAACTTTCTGCGTCAATATGTTATATTTAGAAAAGACAGAGATGATGCTGTGGTGCCATACGGCGGCATAGCCATTACTGTTAATCGAGGAATAGCATGTACACGACTATCACTACAAACAACCCTTGAGGCAGGGGTTATTCGAGCAGTTCTCATGAACTAACTCATAACCATCTGCTCTCTTTACATACCTCCACATTACAGTCTTGACAAGCATGAATACCAGTCCTTTATAAACGAACTACCAAAACCTTATCTGATCCTTGGGGACATGAATGCACATAGTAGCGGTCTATGGGAAGATTCTCGCTGCGATGCACGAGGTCGCCTTATTGAACAGTTCCTTTTTTGTTCCGGTGCCTGCCTATTGAATAAGAAAGAGCCAACATACTTTAATCTCGCCAACAAAGCCTACTCATTCATAGATCTAAGTATTACGTCCCTATCGCTTCTACCCCTACCTCATTGAAATGTAATCAATAATCCCTTCGGAAGTGACCATTTTCCCGTAGCTTTAAGCACACCATATCAAATCAATGTCCTCCACAGTCCCCAAATGACTCACAGATAAAGGAGATTGGGAACAGTTTCATAAGATTACTCACTTAAGTTGAACCGACATATCATGCTTAAGCTTAAAAGAAACTGTAGAGTACTTTACAGCCTTTCTGACTGACACTGCAACCTAATTCATTTCGCAAACATCTGGACTTACCGGCAAAGGACATGTTCCATGGTAGAACAATGAATGCCGAAACGCTTCCAGGAAGCAAAATAAAGCATGGAAGGTGTTTAGGGACTCTCCCACTGTGTAGAACCTTACAAATTTCAAAAGCAGAAAGTCCCAAGACAGGAGGACACGCCGACAGGCGAGAAGGGAAAGTTGGCAGAAGTTCTTGTGTAGTATAAACTCGTATACGGACGAAGCCAAAGTCTGGTACAAGTTCAAAAAAAGTCAGCGGATCTGAAGCGTATTCACTTCCTTTAGTGAATGCAATAGGTGACACCTTAGAAGACCAGGCAAACTTCCTTGGTGCACACTTCGAGCTCATTTCTAGCTCGGCACACTACTCCACAACATTCCAGTTGCACAAAACAATAAGACAAAAAATAAAACGGAAAAGTGCGAAATACGAGGCTTATTATGGACCTTTCCACTTAGCTGAATTACACGCATCGCTAAACACTTGTAACAAATCTTCTGCAGGATCCGGTCATGTGGTATATGAAATGTTGAGGAATCTGCCTTCAGAAAAAAAAAAAAAAACTCTCCTTGCCCCATACAATTCCATTTGGTTTTCTGGTGAAATCCCTGCTTCTTAGAAAGAGGCGATCGTTATTCCAATCCTGAAACAGGGAAAGGAACCATCTTCCGCTTCCAGTTATAGACCAATAGCTCTGACTATTTGCCTTTGCAAACTCTTTGAAAAGATGATTAACCGTAGACTAGCACACTTTCTCGAATCAAACAGGTTGCTCGACCCACATCAGTGTGGTTTTTGAGAAGGTCGATCTAAAGCTGACCATCTCATACGCATAGAGACAAGCACCCGTGACGCTTTTGCACTCAGGCAGTTTTTTCTATCTGTCTTCCTTGACATGGAAAAAGCTTTTGGTACGACATGGCGGTTTGGCATATTGAAGGACCTCTCGGAAATGGGTGTGCGTGGGAAAATGTTAAGTATAATAGAAAGCTATTTGTCGAACAGAACATTCTACGTTCGTGTCGGCTTCAACGCCCCATCACGTCTATTTGTCCAGGAGACTGAAGTGCCACAGGGTGGTGTTCTAAGTTCTACACTTTTTATAATAAAAATGAACTCCTTGTGTATGTGTATCCCACGCAATATCTTCTATTGAATCTATGTTGATGATGTACAAATTGGTTTTACATCCTGCAATCTCGCAATATGTGAACGGCAAGTTCACTTTGCGCCTAATAAAGTGTCAAAGTGGGCCGATGAAAATGGTTTCAGCCTCAATCCACTTAAGGGCCCTTTCGTACTTTTTTTCTAGGAAAAGAGGACTGTACCCCGATCCAAATATATATTTACAGGACCATCCGCTGCCTGTAAAAACAGAGCACAAGCTTTTCGGCGTAATTCTAGACACGACGTTATCTTTTGTACAACGCATAAAATACCTCAAAGACAAGTGCCTAAAAATATGAATATTTTGGAGGTTTTATCATGTACATCATGGGAAGTGATCAAAAATGTCTTATGAACCTCTACAAGAGTCTCGTACTCACGCGCCTAGACTATGGGGCCATAGTTTATGAATCTGCCTCACCGAGCCAACTGAAGATGCTGGACCCCATCCACCATCTTGGCATTCGCCTTTCCACGGGTGCCTTTCAAACAAGTCCTGTAGGAAGCTTTTATGCCGAATCTAATGAGTGGTCCCTTCACTTGCAGAGGTGCTACGCTTCCTTCACATATTTTCTAAAAGCCAACACAAACAATGAACATCCCACATACGGTGCTGTGAATGATTTATCCAATTCGCAACTGTTCTAGAACCGGCCTTCTTTCATTTGAGAGTTCCATATTGAGCATATGAGAGCATGGTTTCTTGCAGAATTTATCCACTCTAACCCAATTAATAGAAACAGTCGATGACTTCACGCGTGCCTTACATAATAGTGTTCAGGTTGACGCAATATGTCTCGACTTTTCCTAAGCCTTTGACAAGGTTCCTCACAGGGAGTTAATAAGTTAGCACACCTAGGCATACCTAAGTGCATACCTGACAGGCAGAACACAATATGTAGAAATAAATGGCTTCGAATCTAAGTCATTAAGCGTTACCTCAGGGGTACCACAAGGTTCAGTTTTAGGACCGATATTATTCTTAACTTACATAAATGACATTTCATGCGGCATAGATAGAAGTACTACAGTGCGACTTTTTGCAGACAACTGCCTAATTTATAAAGAAATACACAGTGAAGCTGACCAAAAAACACTTAATGATATTCTTGATGCTGTTAGTAATTGGTGCACTGAATCTAAAATGGAAATAAATTAAACTAAAACAGTTGCTTTGCGCATCACAAACAAAAGTAAGCGTGTCTTCCATTCCAATTACACTCTATGTTCTACCCGCCTGTCTACCGTCAATGAAATAAAATATTTAGGTGTAACAATATCCAGTAATCTAAATTGGAGGACCCATTTGGAAAACATTTGTGCGGTGGCGGAAAGAAAACTATGGTACTTGCGAAAAAAATTAAGACTTGCTACGACTCCCGTTAAGCTAGCAGCATATCTTACGTATATTCGGCCAACATTGGAATATGCCAGCATTGTGTGGGATCCCTCGGAAATCGGCTTCATTAATATGCTAGAAAGAGGACAAAGGCGAGCTGCCAGGTTTATTCTTTCAAAGTACTCGATTGAGTCAGTAACAGAAATGCTACGCTCTCTTCAACTGCCCACTTTAGCCGAACGATGGCAGTTGGCAAGGATGAAGTACTTGTTTTTATTGTCAAAAAATCAATGAAACATAAACACAACAAAATACTTATCGCCACGCCGCAGAAGAAACCTAAGAAGTGTAAACAATTACTCATACGAAGTGCCACAACAGCGTGTCAATGTATATGCGAATTCATTTTTTCCAAAAACAATTCGTCAGTGGAATGCTTTGCCATTACCACTGGTTCATTGTGATTCATGGAAAAATTTGAGGAAGGGCTGAAAGGTATTTTTTTTAACCATGGCATACTATGTTAATTTATTGCAATTTATTTGTATGCTTACTACGACTGCACTGTTTTTCCCTTAGCCTCAATGCCCGTGTTTCCTATGTATGTCATGTAACATTTTCAAGTTCAAGTGTTGCTGTTTAAATTGCTGTATGATTTGAATGTATTGATGTTTGTCATTCTTAGTATGTCCCACCCCTGTAACTGCCGAAAGGCTAACAGTATTTGTAAAATAAAATAAATAAATAAATATTCGCTACATGTACAACGTCCTGCCAAGGAAATGAAAGTATCACTCTTTGAAAACCATTTTATGGCACCTGCTGTACAGCTGCTGCCATGGCAGTGGCAGCTTATAGACTGCGATGTATTGATTGATTGATTGATATATGGGGTTTAACGTCCCAAAACCACTCAATGATTATGAGAGACGCCGTAGTGGAGGGCTCCGGAAATTTAGACCACCTGGGGTTCTTTAACGTGCACCCAAATCTGAGCACACGGGCCTACAACATTTCCGCCTCCATCGGAAATGCAGCCGTCGCAGCCGGGATTCGAACCCGCGCCCTGCGGGTCAGCAGCCGAGTGCCTTAGCCACTAGACCACCGCGGCGGGGCTATAAACTGCGATGTATCTTTCGAGGAAGTTAAAAACATGCGCCTCTTGCACATATCCGCACTTACTTTCTGGAATTCCAGCACAAATATAATTGTCCTGAATTTTTTACGGATGCGTCGAAATCCCACGTTGGTGTGTTGTACGCCGCAGTTGGTCCGTCCTTTTCTAATGCCGGTGCCCCGCCGCTGTGGTCTAGTGGCTAAGGTACTCGGCTGCTCATTCGCAGGTCACGGGATCGAATCCCGGCTGTGACGGTTGAATTTCCAATGTAGGCGGAAATGTTTTAGGCCCGTGTGCTCAGATTTGGGTGCACGTTAAAGAACCCCAGGTGGTCAAAATTTCCGGATCCCTCCACTACAGCGTCTCTCATAATCAGATGGTGGTTTTTGGGACGTTAAACCCCACAAGTCGATCGATCGATCTAACGCCGGTGTGCTTCACCCTAACTCGAGCATTCTTACAGCAGCTTACGCGATACTGGCCGCGGTTAAACATATTAAGGAAATTACTATACATCACGCTGTTATATACACGGACTTCCTAAGCGGTTAAACATATTGAGGAAATTAACATACATTACGCTGTTATATACACGGACTTCCTAAGCGTTGTAAAAGCTTTGAAAACTCTTAAAAAGGCACAAAAATACCGTAATCGCATCGCTGTACTCACTGCTGTGCACAATTTGCGCATTTAAATGACATCTCGTGAGATGCTGAGTGCCAGGTCATTGCAAAATCGAAGGAAATGTGTTGGTGGATCAGCTAGCTGCATCCGTCCACGAAAATGCTACCGACAGATCCATAGCGGTTCCGGCACTAGACCTGAAAACCTTCCTAAAACCAAAGCTCAGGGATTACTGGCAACGATCATGGAACAGACAAACACAAAATAAGCTACATGTCATCAAGCCAACCCTTGAAAACTGGCCACCAGTTTCGAGGTCTCGCCGTACAGAAATAACACTTACCAGGTTAAGAATTGAACGCACACACAGCACACATGCACATATTTTATCTGGTGGTGACCAACCGATAAATATATATATATATGAGATCTACCAGACAATAATACCAAGGAATGTATAGGGGAAGTTATTAGAACAAATGTAATGTAAATAAGAAGAAAGAAAAGTGGGTGAAAAAATAACCTACCGTGAGCAGGAATCGAACCTACGACCTTCAAATAATGCGTTCGATGTTCTAACCACTGAGCTATCGCGGCGGCCTTCCCACCGTCCACTTTTTCGGGTTTATATCTGAATTTAAACGTGGGAGTGTCAGTCAGCGCCATCTGTAGCAAAGCCGCGAGTGTGAAACACCCTTCTATGAGCCCGTGTGGCGTCACGTAGCACGTGAACTTATTACGAGCGGGCAGCTGACCGATAGTCCCTCGTATACAACCTAGCGGCACCAAGTCTGCCAGTACGAGACCCTCGTTAATGAATAAGGGAAAGAAGTGTATACCTGAGGGCTCGTTTTTCCGTGTTTTGACTCAATATTAATATGATCTAACAGACAATAATGCCAAGGAATGTAAAGGGGAAGTTATTAGAACAAATGTAATGTAAATAAGAAGAAAGAAAAGTGAATGAAAAAATAATTTACCGTGAGCAGGAATCAAACCTACGACTTTCAAATAACGCGTTCGATACGATTGTGTCAAAATGCGGAAAAACGAGCCCTCAGGTATGCACGTCTTTCCCTTTATATATATATATATATATATATATATATATATATATATATATATATATATATTTGTATAGATAAGTACACTAATTACTGCTCAGAAATTTTGTTTTAATTGCACTTTTTGCGTGGTTCACTTGAAAAACTAATCAGGAGCTCGTACGCAAACATATGCACACTCTGGGCGGAGTCCTGCGATGCCATATATATATATATATATATATATATATATATATATATATATATATATATATATATATATTGTATTGCTCAAGGACATTTAAGTACATATGAATATGAGCTGAGTGGCTGGCCGTACGAGCATGAGGACAATTCATTCTATCATTATCATAGCTCAGCTATAACAGAAGCCTCATGGCCCTATGCATTCAAAAGCTATTCAGAGGTTAAATTGTAAACATGCGGAAGAAAAAGAAGAAAAAAGGAACTTGAAGCAGTCCTTGCCATTCTGGCTGTTTCAACACATCACTGTCAAGAAAAAGTGGTTGCACATGTTTTCAAGAATTTTCACTGTATGAGCATTGCACAGGGGTGATTCCACGAGAGATCGACACGGGTCCAAAAGTTGATATTTTCGATTTCATTGAGTATTTTATATTTCGTGCACCTCTCACCAGGTAGCCCGAAAGTCAACTTCGTTTTATGATTAACGGTATAACTTACGAGAAAAAAAAATATCAAACTTCACCAACACGGAGGCACCAATTTTGTCACCTGTCATTTTTGAAAATTTCAGATGCTATAAAAAGACAAATATTTTTCTTTCAAGGAAGATATTTTTTACCTGAAATGCATGTCTAATGAAGAATGAATTCATGCGGTTTCAAGTTTGTAGACCTTACAAAAATAGCTTTTAAAAATGTCTAATTTTGCGACAGTTTAAAATAAGTTACGTATTCCTCTTTTTTTTCTCTCCGAAAGTAATGCAAGCAGCGTTTTCAAACTTGACACGTTTTAAGGATATAGTGTGTTCATTAGGTACATAAATAATTAATGCTGTGGGGCAAATGTAAATTTTTATATATTGCCTCAAAGTTCTCATACTGGCAAAAGTGTACTCCACTGAAATTTGAATAATAAAAAAACCACATTTTCAATTTTTCTTAAAATCTCGTAAATAGACAACCGAAGGCTATCATACAGTAATATAGAAAAACATGTTGCATTATTTTTTTTTAGCGACAATATTCGTGGTACAAATCATAGCTTTTCGAGAATGCGCTGATAAGTTGAGAAATCTAGAAATCGGAACGGAAAAGCGGCAATAAGCTTCAAATGCGAGTAAACGTGACCGCATTTGGTGAAGAAAGGCTGTTTTATATATAAGTGGTTATATCAGAAGAAAAGAAAAGAAAAGTGCCGAGCCGTAACTGTCTCTCCTTACGAGGACACCTCAACAGGTCAGCAGAGGAATGGGATAAGGAGGGATAAAAGAATAGAAGGAAAATAGAAGGAGAAGAAGACAGCCAACGAGAGAAAAAAAGAAGGAGATAGGAAAGTGGGGATCCGGTCGAAGCAGTCCAAGGGCGGGGCACCACAATGTGAGAGCTGCACGGCTTCAGGAGACCGCGGAGGGCGAACCGTCGGCGGGAGCTACGCTGAAGTCGGAGATCGCGAGGGCACAACCGTCCAGCTTGAAATCCTGCGAGCGAATAGATAGGAGTAACTATTTGGAACATGGTATTTTACAGTATATGAATTCACTCTTATACGTAGAGCACTGAGACATCTAATATTCGCACTGTGGATGCAAAACTGAAGTATAGTACGTTAAAATGAATTTCACAATGTTTTTGTCGATAAAATTACGGGAGGCGTAATCTTTGTCCCTACTTTGAACCATATGATCTAAAGCATTGCCTCTGAGATGCGGCGCACAGCAATTCATCTGTAGAGCAGACGACGGATGACAACTTGTCCTAAAGCGCGAGAGCGTGAAACACAAAGACAAGCGCATGAAATCGAGATGCGTAAACTAGAACTCGAGTTGATAAAGAGGTCGGGTAGCAGTCCCCAGGAAATGATAGCTCTTCCCAACAGGGAGGCAGAGTTCAAGATGTCCAAGTACATCCAGCCATACGTGGTGTCAGGGGATATTGGTCTGTACCTCGCAAATTTCGAACGGATGTGCGAGAAAATGTCGTTTGAGCAGGACCCCTGGTCCCAAAGGCTACTCACGGTTCTGCCCTGCGAGGCAGCAGAGGTTGTTCTTCAGGCTAATGCGGCAGTCTTCGTGCCCCAAATCATAAAACACTTGGCCGTCACAGCAGCTCCATCTGTGTGTCAGTAATGGAGAGGCACCACATATTAGAAGTCTCAGTGCTCTACGTAAAAGAGTGAATTCAGATACTGTAGACTACCGTGTTCAACATAGTTACTCCTATCTGCTAAAACAGTCTTTCTTCACCAAATGCGGTTACGTTTACTCGCGTTTGAAGCTTATTGCCGCTTTTCCGTTCCGATTTCTAGATTTCTCAATTTATCAGCGCATTCTCGAAAAGCTCCGATTTGTACCACGAATATTGTCGCTAAAAACAAAATAATGCAACATGTTTTTCTATATTACTGTATGATGGCCTTCGGTTGTCTATTTACGAGATTTTAAGAAAAATTGAAGATGGGTTTTTTTATTATTCAAATTTCAGTGGAGTACACTTTAGCCAATGTGAGAACTTTGAGGCAATATATAAAAATTTACATTTGCCCTACGGCAGCAATAGTTTATGTACCTAGTGAACACACTATATCTTTAAAACGTGTCAAGTTTGAAAACGCTGCTTGCATTACTTTCTGAGAAAAAAAAATTGGGAATACGTAACTTATTTTAAGCTGTCGCAAAATTAGACATTTTTAAAAGCTATTTTCTTAAGGTCTACAAACTTGAAACCGTATGGATTCATTGTTCATTAGACATGCATTTCAGATAAAAAATATCTTCTTTGAAACAAAAATATTTGTTTTTTTATAGCATCTGCAATTTTCGAAAATGACAGGTGATGAAATTGGTGCCTCCGTGTGGGTGAAGTTTTGATATTTTTTTTCTCGTAAGTTATGCCGTTAATCATAAAATGAAGTTGACTTTCGGGCTACCTGGTGAGAGGTGGACGAAATATGAAATACTCAATGAAATCTAAAATATCAACTTTTGGACCCGTGTCGATCTCTCGTGGAATCACCCACAGATAAAGAGGGATACACACATGCATAAAAAAAGAGGGATACAACGTGTGTTAAGAACATCATGTAGCATCACCTTTGGAATGAAACAAAACAGTTTGCGAAAGACTGAAAAAAAAAACTGGAAAAAGTAAAAATGGAGAACTGAAGAACATTATCTAATATGAGAGATGTCCCAGTACCTGTAATAATACAAGAGCTTTTGTGTATCTATAGATATCTGTGATGACTGCGCTTTTCTAATGCAATGAAATTAGCTATAGTGTTTTGGGAACAATTTTATGGCAAACAATTCCTGTTTGCGGTGTTGCCCTGCAACATTCAAAAACCGTTGGCAGATATTTCAATCTTTTGTAAAACGCTTGAATTTCTACCTTCAGGCTTTGTGGAACTTTGTGTAATTTCAAAGCAAATTTTATGGTATTTTGAATTTCATTTCAGCTTCACAGCATCTCTTGGGCCCTTGATGTTCAAGAATTCGTGCTAGTGCTTTAGGGCATCTGTTAGCCTTCACTAATTTTTTTCCGACTTTTTTTTCTTTTAGGAACATAAGTGCCATTAGCCACGAAGCATGTCACGCACTCATCGATTTCGATGTGATGACACCATTAGTAGGCCTCCTAAAACAGGTAAATACATTCAACTTCATTTTGATATGTTTTCTTGCCTTGGTGGGAGTGGTGCTTTTGCAAACACTGTGTTCTTGATTGGCAATCTTGTATGATCTGTAAACTAATGTGTAGATTTTCTTTTGGACGGAGTGTAGTATTGCAATAACTTACTTTTACAGAAATGTTTAATTTATGTTATTATGTATATAATATTTATATTTAGTTTGACGGTGGTGAAATAATAAATTGCTTTGTCTAAATCGAGACAGCAAATAGACAGGCTACATCTATAGGGGAGGGATGTTTATTCAACAGTGGGTGACTATTTTGCATGATTGTCTGTGTTCAAGAACCTGGCAATCTGTGCAACAACTATCGCTTACATGAGTCACCATTTGAGTCGATCTCTGTATTTAGACAGTGGCAAGTGTTGTCAGCTTTAGTAGTTGAAATGCCAGTCCCAGTGCATTGTATAAACCCCCAAGAAATATTACCGAAAGACCCCAAATACACATTAAAATTTTCATTAGGAATGATTACGTGTATATTTTTACAAAAATAATCAAATATATTGCTTAGTAATCAAGGAGATATTTACCGATAGGATGATGAAACAAATAATGTTTGAATCCACTCAAATTCCACCAATTCTAGCCCCTAAAAAAAAGTGAGCGACCAGGAAATTTCTCAGCATGCACTCAGCACAACGCATCTTGCGCGATATAACTATTGTAATATCAATGCACGTAATGTACTAAAAAAAGCCTGACTTTCTTAAGGCACTGCTTCTCGGTGTTGAACCAAGCTTCGTTGCTTTAACTGAGACATGGCTAACTGCCGATATCAGGGAGTGAAATCACACCGTCAAATTATGTAATCGTTTGCAAAAATAGACCAACACTTGGCAGTAGCGTTGCTATACTGATTAAAAAGAAAATTCCATATGTAGCGCAGCCTGAAATCACAGGAATACAAAGTATTCTTCGTAAGCTGTCATTTTCTACATGAACTATTGTTGTCAGCTCTGCAGAAAAACTGCTGCTACATTCAAGATAATGTCAAGCATTCAATAATAATACTTTTAGGCAATTTTAATCTGCCTGATGTTAATTGGGAAACATTTAAACACAACTCACCTAGTTTCGACATACTGTTTGATCTCGTGCTAGCATTTAATCTCAGCCAAGTCATAACAGAACCGATGCGTGTAGGGGGAACTGCCTACAACATATTAGATCTAGTTTTCATGAGGCTATTTCCCATTAGATGAGGCTACACTTGGCTTAGTTTTATCCCAACCACGCAGCACTTACTTGAACTTGAGTAGAGCAGACGATACAGCCATAATCGACTACCTATCCCATTCATGTACTTTGAAGAATTTCTCATAAATCCGCTCAGAGGTGTCGAAATCTTGCGGCAAAGGTTTAAAAAGGATTCTTCGTGACCGTATCTCTAAATACATATTGTTTAAAGTTAAAAAAATATAAGAATGCATGCACGACCGCTGGATTTCACTTGATATCATTCATGCGAAGTGTTAAGTGAAGAGATTAAAAAATTGATAAAGGTCACACCCAAGTCTACTATCCGCGGTCACCTCACTATAACTATTCAAAACATGAAAATGAAGATAAAGGCAGCCAAGTCACACTTTTGCAAAGAAAACACTTTCAGGTTTGTGAAGAAGCTCACCAAGCGAATTCTGGTGCTATTTCAAGTCTTAAGTCATCAAATGACTCATCAGTTTCACCCACAATTAATAAAGATGACACCAACTATTTAAATAACTTTTTCTTTCTGTATTCACAACTGATAATGAGAAAACACTCGACATCGATGACATCGCAAATGATAAACTTAGACACCTAATCATTACAGAGGCCGGAGTGCTGAACGAGTACCATATGCAAACTTCTTGAACACATCATACTCAAAACCACTTTTCTAGAAAGTGAGACTGTATTGTCACCATATTAACATGGCTTTAGTAAAAGGCTTTCCACTGTCACTCAGCTACTCAAAATAACACATGACCATTTTGTATCATCCTGCTCGACTTTTCAAAAGCCTTTGATAAGGTATATCACTTGAAAATCGTTAACAAACTCGAAATTACACTTGGCACAGGCTCTGTAGTTCAACAGATTTGCAACCACCTAACTGACTGCACACAGTTTGTTGAAGTGCATGGTTAGATCTCTTGGACAGCTCAGGTTACAGCTTTATAACTCCACTTGTACTGATGGATTCTTAAAATTTTTGTGGCGTTGAATTTTTGAGGCAATAAGCTCTTCCAGTCAATTAATTCGATGGTTACTCAAAAAAGTTTTTCAGGGCCCTTTTAAAGCGCCTTTTCTTCCTTAAGAGACGCCTCCGACTGGCTTTACCTGATATAAAAATGTTAGCATATACAGTAAACTCCCTTTGAGACGAATTCTTGTTCAAGACAAACAACACGAAAGTGTTTATTTGGTTTCCCATAGACTCAATGCAAAAAAAAATCTGCTTAAGGTAAACTACGTAATAGCCCTCTTCTGTTAGGACGAACTCTCACAGCGACCAACCACGATGGGGATTCTGCGCCATCAAAATTATAGTCTTGTTGGGGGCATTCAGGCAAACAAGCAAAATAAAAAAAAAACCTTCCTGGCGCAGACTTCAAGCAGATCAAAAGCAAATTGCGATGTGGAGGGAGAAAGCAAGGTACCTAAAAGGAAAAGAAAGGTGAGCGCATAAATCTGGTATCTCCCTAACTTTTAGCATGTAGATGGAGAAAGGGCTGGCTTAATCAGCAAAGAAAGCAACAAAAATCGGTGAGCCTTTTGTATTCTCCTCGTGTTCCTCAACAGGAGTACAGTAGACAACAAAAGAACACAATTGCTTGGCTAAAGAAAAAAAATTCAAGGGGAAAAAGGGTGAAAAAAAAAGACAAATGAAAGTGAAAAATGGGAACAAAGATATTTTGTATATTATAATCACTTGAAACGGAAACCGCATATGCAGCACTAGCACTCCCATCAGAGGAGACAGATCCATTGTCGTCGCCGTCAAACAATGGTGCCCGAGTACATGTTGTGGTCAGTTTGTGTTGTTTTGCACAAGGCCTGTGGGTGTCGTATCTGTTCTCAGCGAAATGTAGCAAATTGTGATGCGCCATTTTCATTACGAAAGTGCACAACAAAAGAAGGTCATTTTTCACACTAAATGTAGCTGCATCATGTCTCTATTGTTTGCCCGAGGCTTGTGATCGTGATTAGCGTAAATGGAGATCTTCAGCTGCATGTCATTCAGCAAAAGTTACTGTGAGCTGAAAATAAGAAGATATCTGAGCCTAAGAAAATATCTGAAAAGTAGGCAACTGTAGTGCCTTGTGTAATGTGTTGTCGCTTGTTGCTAAACTTCATCAACAGAAGCTCCGCTTGACCGCACACAACATTGATGATACTTCTGGCGATCGCGACACCGCAAGAGAGTAGAAGCGTCTATACTTGTTCAGCTATTCCTTTTCCAGTACGCTGCGCGATGCACATGACAGAAACAAGGTGGCACGATAAGGGAGATACGGTCACGTCGTCAATGATGCGGAGGGATTTTCGGTGTAGCGCTGCACTTTGATATACTTGAAACGTCAGTACACCGTCCAGTATATTGATGATGGCACAGTATTCACGCAAGGAATCCCTCTCTAGGGTTGCCTGTTTGCAACAGTCGGAAAGAATAACGAAAGTTGCGACGAAGGATGCATCCCCTATATCTTGATTCTTGCGGTGCTCTTTCCAGTAGGCGTGAGTAGCTGCCCTCCATCTCCTCTAATCTGTGGTCCTGTCCATTCCATTCTAACCTTCCTGAGCTTGTCTGCCAGACTCGAACTCATTATTGAAAAGTCCGCACATGTATCGACCAATGCCATCACGTCGTGACCGTCAATTGTTATTGCAGTGTCGGCAGTAACAACCTCATCTTTCGTCCAATCATTCGAAATTTGTGTCTCTTCGTTCGGCAGTTTTGGGGGATTTTCAGCTTTCCGACGATGCACAACCTCCCCCTCCCCTGAGGTGGCCAATTTTAGTTTCTCTGGCACGGACTGGCAGATCTTGCTCTCAGCATATCAGTGTTGCTATGTTTAGTGGATGGAGAATAACGGCCAGATGTCAATTTGGCAAAGTGGTAGTCGCCGGGGCATCGAAGTTTCTCTGTAGTACCAAGGCGCTGTTGGCGGCTGTTGCTGGTGGTACTGATGCGGTGTCGGTACATTAGCTGGCTGTCAGCGGACTATGCATAGCCAGTGATTTATGGGCTGCTCCAATTGCTCCAAACCGCTCCAAAAGAGAAATATTCTCCATGCTGCTCCAAAGTGCATAATTTGCTAGTAACTGCACCAAAATGGTGTTGGCAAACTAAAAAAAGAATGAAGTTGATGCATGGGGCCATCCCGTGAGCCAAAGCGAAACCAAAAGCAAGCTGTATGCACTGTCATCCTAGTATGCTACTCAGAGGTGTAAATCGAGAAAATCACAAGGGGTGACATTTATCAAGTCATGGTGGCCAATTTGTACTTTTAATGTGGGTTTTATTTTTATTTATATTAGCATTAAATCATGGTTTCAAATAAAATTAAAAAGCTAGCATGGGGTCCGAGCTCCAGCAATTGCATTGTTCTATTCAGTCTCTTTTTTTCCCCTTTTTGTGATTTCTATAGTTCATGCAGCTGAGGGCCATTTAACAAAGGTATACAGTAAAAGATAAAAAGCCTTTTAAGAAGTTGATTGTGCTATACTTAACTGTTAAATCATTTATATCACGTGCTAAAGCTGAATCTCAAAGGGGACACTTGCAAGGGCTGTCTTCCTCCGCCTGAACACAAGAAAAGTCTTAACTCCCTTGAATCCCCCCCCCCCCCCAGGATTTAGGCAAATGAGGCTTACTATACTCCTTTTATACTAGCTACATACTGGCATACGGCATGTTTAAAAATAAATATTAATATTTATTAGATGCTCAAGTGACATTTTAGACTTTAGGAGTCGTTAGGAACAGGGATCTGCTCCGAAAACACCAATAGCAGCCCTAAGCTATAGCATTTTCTTCTGCTTCAGAATCTGCTCCTAAAAGAAAAATGTCGCTTCCATCACTGCATAGCTTGCCATGGGGGTGCTGGTGTTCGGCTCAGGAAGCGAAAGCTTTTGCCTAATTTTCTGGCACACAAATTCTGTGATTGAGGCAGTTGCGCAGTCATTCGGCTTGGTGACGATCTTCTTGACCTCTTCTTGCACGATTTCTCCTATTATTAGCGCAAAGAACCTTCATCAGGTGTCGTCGCTGTGGTCATGGCACCTGCGCTGATTGTTGCACTGTGGGTTGGGCAATCATACTGGCAGTAGTGTAGCTGCAGTGCGCGTTTGATGGCTGCTGCCTCATTGGAAAATTCATCAACACTTGTAGGCTGGTTTCGCACGAGACCAGCAAACAGCTGCTCCTTAACACCGCGCATGAGGTGGCTAATATTTTTGCCTTCGGGCATGTCTGAATCTGCTCGATGAAAAAGTCGTGCCATGTCCTCAACAAACGTAACAGATTCATTTGGTTTCTGAATCCGTGACTCAAAGAGCCACTGGGCAAGCTCTTGCTTTTCGGTGCTTGCGGACGTGCCGGGGAACTTCCGCCGGAACTCATAAGACTACCACACACGATTCGTGAACCATGTTCTGGCTACGTCTTGAAGGGAAAATACACGTAGCCCAATTTGTGTGTGGCGTTCCACCCGTTAACGTTTGCTGTGTGCTCGAATTTCTCGAGCCAGTCATGTACGTCCTCATTCGTGTTTCCGTGGAACTCAACAGGAATTCGAGGTTTGAAAACAGTCACCTGTGTCATGCTTGAGCCGGTCATGTTGGGGGCACTGCTTTCGGGCGCCGTCATGCTTTCTGGCACGGTCACGCTTACCGGCAATAGACCAAACTCGGGGGCTCAGGCCTAACAGGGGGCGGCAGCTGCGGTGAATGTGAGTGTCAAGGTGCGGTCTTTCTGCGCTGTTGTCAGTTGTCCCGAACATGTACCCAGCACCCCCGCCAGCGTCACGATGCAAAAACAGCAGCAGTGAAATGCAGTATAACTCACTTTAATTATACCGGAACACTGGCAAACTGATTGGGTGAGAGCGTCGTCTTTATCTCTCGCTGTGCATGCTCTTCATTATTCTTTTCATGTTGCATATAGACTATTTTACCCAAGATGCACAGGCGCCGCCATCTTGGGTTGTAAAGTCAATGTTTTCTTGTCTTGTATATTACAACGTGAATTGAAAAGACCGCGAAAACATTGTATGCACCAACCCAATCATTTTCATGTCTATGCGTCCACCGTAACACTGTTTAGTTGTTAAATATGCAAAATGCAAAGGTTAACAGACCAACATGGCAGCACTGAAACTGGTCTGTAACTTAGTCTGTTGAATGCGGCAATATGATCAGTGGGCTCCCATCTTTGAATTCATTTAGGGCAATTCACTTTCTGTAAGTTCTGAAAAACAAATGTTTTTAAGCATATATATTATTTTGCTGTTTGGTGCGTATACTTCATTCTCATGAGAGTTTCCCACATGAGAATATTTAGTGTGTACACTTCATTCCCACCTGTCATGTCTCTTTGTTCACTTTAAAAACATGCCAACTTGAATGCATTCTTTTATGCTAGAATCCAGTTTTTTTTTTTTTTTAAGTCTACAAGTACTACTTGGCGTAGATTTGTTCCTGATGTACCTTAGCTTGCACGTGAGCATTTGTAATTGCAATTTAAATAGTAATTAAAGATTGCCACAAGTTAAATGGCACCTGCACTCGACAGTTTGTTGTGCAAATAATGTTTACACCAAAGAAGTTCACCTTGAGAGGGAGAAACAACTGTCGATCAAAGCGTGAATCGAAACAAAAAACGTAGATGGTAAATATAAGGATGCACTTTGTGACAAACTTGAAATGACTCATTGCAGCTTTAACGCATGCATTGTTGTAAAATCATACTACAGTAACTTCAGTGTTGCTTCTTTATCCTTTATTGTATGAAACACTTAGATAATTTTGACGCCTGCAGAACTATGAAACCAATTAGCAGGATGTTCCCTTTTGGCTGCTTTAAAGGGGCCCTGCAACACTTTTTGAGCATGGTCATAAAATGCTGCCGATCACAGTAGTAAAGGCTCCCGACATCACGCGAGCCAAATATCATAGCGCAGCATGCGGCCTGTAATTTACAATTAATTATCAAAGTCAGCTAAACATTGTTTTTCTTCTCCCGAAAAATCACGGAATAAGCCCAAAAATCTCATAATAAGCCCATCTATCAGCCATTGGCTGATTTGAACATGGCGCGCTCGGTCGTTACAGAGATCGCCACGGGAGGCCACTACTTGTCCACATGTGCGCGCGCAATCACACTGAAAAAGCCGCTCATTCGAAGAAAAAAAAAGGGAAAAGTGCTCAAGGTCACGAGGTGCGCGTGATGTTTTTTTGTAGCCCTGCCATCCCTCCCTGCTTAGCTTCCAGCGCTTTCGTCAGGACGAGAGGAGAGAGAGAGTGCAATTGCAGCATGCGACAAACCTTTGCAACTCCACTTGCACTGGATGGATTCTTAAAATTTTTGCGGCATGTTGTAGGCCCGTGTGCTCAGATTTGGGTGTACGTTAAAGAACTCTAGGTGGTCTAAATTTCCGGAGCCCTCCACTACGGCGTCCCTCATAATCATATAGTGGTTTTGGGACGTTAAACCCCACATATCAATCAATCAATCAATCAAAATTTTTGCGGCGTTGAATTCGTGAAGCAATAAGTGCTTCCAGTGAATTCATTCCATGGGTACCTAAAAAGGGTTCATGGGCCCCTTTAAAGAAAAAAAAAGATCTACATCAAAGGTCTTCCACCCTTTTAGTCTGAGCCCTTCAGTCAACCTGTACTGATAGAAAGTAAATATTACAGAAAAATGTTAAGAGACTTCTTTGAATCTGATTTAATTATTTTTTGTTTCGAATAATGAATGACTGTTGGACACCCAACAACATTTCTTGTGACACCAGAGAGTATCATTTAGGCAGTGAGACTTGTTTTGTAAGGGCGCGGGTTCGAATCCCGGCTGCGGCGGCTGCATTTCCGATGGAGGCGGAAATGTTGTAGGCCCGTGTGCTCAGATTTGGGTGCACGTTAAAGAACCCCAGGTGGTCTAAATTTCCGGAGCCCTCCACTACGGCGTCTCTCATAATCATAGAGTGGTTTTGGGACGTTAAACCCCACATATCAATCAATCAGACTTGTTTTGTACATTGTTGCAGTACAATTCTCCTTGGACACCTGTTGAACTGCAAGAGAAAATAGACCCAAAGACTGAGGTTTTTCATGAAAGCGTTCATTTATTGTGGAATTTGTGGTGAGTACTCTATATCCACATACTTTTTCACATGGTTATTGCTGAATGTATATTTACTCTTATGGTCTTCACTTGCAGTGAGAGCAGTGAGACCTCAGTTTCTATATTCAACCGAGAAAAGTTATGGACAGTGTTGCTTCCCTGTATTAAGTGGAAAGAATATGGCACGAGGATAGCAACAGCCGTAGGTAAGTGCTATTTCTTTAACCACTAAATACTGTAAAAAATTTGTCATATTCAACTTGCTGTTAGCATAGTGAAGCTTCAATATTGTGAAAGTTGAGAAAAAGAATTGCTGTCAGTGTATGCTAATATACTAACAAGGCAGCATTTGCTGCTTGTTTACTAAAAGGGACCATGTGTTTTTGCTATGATGGGACTGTATCAGGTGAAATGTGTACTTATTTTGATGCACTGCTCAGGCTTTGAGTGCAATAGTGAAAAACATTCAAATGCCAGAAAAGGTTGCTGTCCACATGGGTGTAGTGTGAAATTCAGTTTGATGGGTGCAGGCTGTACCAATAAGTCTAATGTAAAAAAATTGGTAAAATATGCATTTCCTTTCATAATATCTATCAAAGATGTTCTTTTTTTTTTGTTTTTTCGGTGCCCACTCTATGATGTGGTTTTGGGGGAAAGTACAGCTGGAAGTACACAGAACATGGCTTTAAACCAAGCTCCCCAGCCCCGCCGCGAAGGTCTAGTAGCTAAGGTACTCGGCTGCTGACCCGCAGGTCGCGGGATCGAATCCCGGCTGCTGCGGCTGCATTTCCGATGGAGGCGTAAATGTTGTAGGCCCGTGAGCTCAGATATGAGTGCATGTTAAAGAAGCCAAGGTGGCAAAAATTCCGGAGCCCTTCTCTGCGGCGTCTCTCATGATCATATTGTGGTTTTGGGTCGTTAAACCCCACATATATCACAAACCATGCTCCCCACCTTCTCTTCTCCATCCCTCAGAAAGACTAATCGATGGTGATAGCTGTAGTGCTAAGGCAAGTACAACTGGACCACCGGAGTGTTGCTCTGGGTGAGGAAGTTGGTTTCAATGAAGGAAAAGTGGCGGAAGGAAAAGGGGCATCGTCATGGTGGAGCTTGGTGGTGTCTTTGATGTCATACCTCATGCGCGACTCAGCGTTTCGATCTCTTGAGCACCTCCAGTAAAAGGGGGGATTGGCAGTTTCTCTGTGAAGTGCAAAGTATTTTCAGGATACACAATCGATGGTTGAAACTCAAAACTTCGCACACACGATCCGCATTTTCGTTGTTTCTGGTCGTTGTTTAGTGTCCAGAGTAGGGCTAATTGGTGACCTCCTCTCAGCCCTCCTTGAACGCCTTGTACCACCTCTCCGACTCAGACCTTGAAGGGCAGTCATTCTTGAAGGCCTCTTGAAACATCTGCATTGTTTTGGTTTCATTCTTTCCAAGCTTCACGGAAAACTCAATAGCATGTCATTGTTGAAGCAAACGGGCTCCATGACGTCGTGTTGCAAAGTAAAAAAAAAAAAGACGCTGCACGCGGAGGCACATCTTTTTGCTCACACCGCTCGGCGTAAACTGGCGACTGGCTGCATTGCAAGGAAAAACTTGCTGCTACATTGCCTGATCAGATTCAATGCGCTGCCATGGATAGACGCATCACAATAAAATCATGCACATTACTTTCATAACAGAACTAGTGTCTTTTTTTTTTTTTTTGTCGATGCGATTGGCCTCGGGCTTGTTGGTCACCATAATACCTTAGTATTTTACATTGATCAAGTATGGCATGACAACCACATATGCAGCTGTGTGCGGCTAGGTAGCTGCCAACAAAATCCTTCATTAGACTGCAGTGTTCTCTAAGGCAGTCATTTACACTCCGGCCTAAACAACAGCAGTAGTAATGCCAGCCAAAGTGCAACACATAAGCTAGAGAAATGTACCTCAGTAAGATGTATAACAGAAAAATAAAAGAAAGTATGTCATATCAGTGATTATTTTAAATGAGAAAACAAGTTGTAAGTTGTTGAGGGTGAAAATGAGGATGTGAATATACTATCTGCTCATGTAACTGCTCGGGAAACCCCCCAAAAAATCTAGAAAAACGCAATTCACAGCGAGTTAAGTTTAAAGGGATACTAAAGGGAAACAACGCATTGGTTTAGGTTGATAAAGTGTTCTTTGAGAACACTAATGTTATTAATTTCACCATCATAAGTTCATACCTAAGAAGTTTCCCGTGTTTTCCGGGAAACTCACAGATTTCGACCAGTTCTCATATTCGTACGGTTGTCAGGAAAATCTTCCGGAAATCAAAAATACTGTGCATGATCTGGTCGCATTGACAAAAATGCAGCCTAATTCAATTCGGGCTTTCTGCAAACCCATCACGTTTTATTGTAAACAAATTCGAGAGGTGTTAATCTAAATATAAAGTAGAATCTCAATGATATGAATTTGTTAAAATTTTTCAGTCAAATTCCACAACGTTCATTGGGACAAAATTTATATGTTCTGAACAGTTTTATTCTTCACGGCTGGTCAGGCGGAAATGTTGTAGGCCCGTGGGCTCAGATTTGGAATTTCCGGAGCCCTCTACTACCGCGCCTCGTTTTGGGACGTTAAACCCCACATATCAATCAATTCACGGCTGGTCGAATAAACTTCAGTACCGAAACTGTCGAACGAAGGCTGATATCTGTGTGCTTGATCTTCAAAAGGACACGGCGCGCTGTCTCGAGGTGTCTTCCTTTTGTACTTCAATTTTTCGCGCACCTCAGTTAAAATGAATTACCAACTCGCCCAGCAGTCCGTGTTTCTCTAAGAGTGTGAGTAGTCGTGAGTATGAACGTGAGCCATGAACAATGAGTGTGAGTAGGCGTGAGTATGAACGTGAGTGACTGTGAGTAGGCATGAGTATGAACATAAGTGAGTACTCATCTGTGTGAGTAGTCGTGAGTATGAACGTGAGTGAGGGCCTATGAGTGCTACTGGCGTGAGTATGAACGTGAGTCAGTACTCACAAGTGTGAGTAGTCGTAAGTATGAAATGAGTGAGTACTCATCAGTGTGACTAGTCGTGAGTATGAACGTGAGTGAGGGCCTAGAGTGTGAGTTGGAGTAAATTTGAACGTGAGTGAGTACTCATGAGTGTGAGTAGGAGTGATTATGAACATGAGTGAGTACTCTGAGTATGAGTATAAGTGAGTATGAACGTGAGTGAGTACTCATGAGTATGAGTAAGAGTGAGTATGAACCTGAATAAGTACTTTCAGTGTGAGTAGAAGTGAGTTTGAACGTGAGTGAGTACTCATGAGTGTGAGTAGGAGTGAGTATGAACGTGAGTGAGTACTTTGAGTGTGAGAAGGAGTGAGTATGAACATGAGTGAGTAGGAGTGAGTGTAAGCGTGAGTATGAACGTGAGTATTTTGAGTGTGAGAAGGAGTGAGTATGAACGTGAGTGAGTACTCTGAGTGTGACAAGGAGGGAGTATGAACGTTAGTGAGTACTCATGAGTGCGAGTAGGCGTGAGTATGAGCGTGAGTGAGGGTTTATGAGAGGGAGTAGATGTGAGTAGGAACGTGAGTGAGGGTGAAGGCTGAAAAAATTGTGGTGAGTGAGTATGAGTGAGTAGTCTCTCAAAGTGCCAACCTATGTTGTGCAATTTATCGCTTGCCAAATGGCTACTTGCGGCAAAGCCGACTCTTACGCCACAGCGAACGCCTTGGTCAATGGCGAGTGCAGTAATTTTCATATTGTTGAAGGGTGCTTTATGAATAACAGAAAAGTCATTTTCTTCTTTAGTGTCCCTTTGAGTATAGGTGAGCTGATAACTTGTGCATTGCTGCTGAAAGTATGCTGGGTTAGTTTCTGGAACTGTGCTTTTGGGCACACTATTACGTCTTCGTGTGGTGCTGCACTTGTCGAACCCTCTTCCTTTTCCACATAAAAAAAGTGTACAAAAGAAGGGGTATGAATGAAGGGTTTTGTTTTTTTTGGCAGATAGAAGTGTGCAATGTTTGGGATTGAAATAATTAGAGGTTTGGCCAAATGTGGTGTTGCCAATGGCCAAAACTTTCAGACTGAATCTTAGTTTAACAAAAGTACTATATGTAACCACCACCGATATTACAGAATTCATTAATCTGTTCTGCAGTTCCTTCTCTCCCTTTCTCTTCAACCTTTAAAATCACGAGCTTCTATTTTTGTGGTCTATTTTGCAGGTCATTGCTTGCATGCAGTGTCTGAGGATAACACAGAACTGGCTGAATGTTTGAATGACTTTGGAGCTGGAATTTTCGAAGATGAATCGAAAGACCCTGGTGTCATACTGCTTCAGGTACTCTCAGCTGGTAATTATCACATGATATCTATTACATTTATACATGCAGGGCATTTTTCAATTATATGCCAAATACCATCAATCTTCCTTAAAAAAAACAGAAAGACTTGAAAAATAAAGGTAGTCTGGAAAGGGGCGTAAGCAGAAATTTTTTTCGAAAAGAGCAGGAAGGCGCCACCTTGATCTAAAGTGGGCGCCAGGCAAATATGGTCGAGTGTAATGTTGGGCTCTGTATGCTTTGGTAAACAAAAATTTGAAATTGGGAGGGGGGGGGGGGTTGTACTGTGTTCTATCTCCTGGCTACACCACTGTCTGGAAATACTAAGACGAGAATTGTATAATAATAAGAATATCTGTAGTTATACATTCCTCAACCACTATATGATTATGAGAGATGCCATAGTAGAGGACTCCAGAAACTTCGACTATCTGGTGTTCCTTAATGGCCCGCTCACACTAGCGGCAAGTCTGCCGTAACGGCGCGGTGCCATAGACCATCAGCCACTGCCATCTGCGGGAGGGCTGTTGAAAGTACATGGCAGACTTCGCTAGTGAGGCATTTGAGCCTACAAAAAACATGGCTGCTCTTCCGAATGCAGTTTTTGGCTACCTCGAGTCTATCAAGTGCCCTGTAGCATGTAAACTCCGAAATTATGCTTCTATATTCGCTTTAGATTTGTGTAAAGAAAAACTAAAGAAAAACGATGACTTGGTTTAGATTGGCAACTGCGTTCTGACAACTCTAATGACTCAAGTTTCAGTGTCAAAAGTTCAATATTAGCAGTGAAAATCAAGGTTGAAGTTCAATTTTTTTTAATTTTGTGCCAAAATCTTTGTGCAGCATAACAAATTTCAAAATGTATTTTTTGTACTTTCACGACATTAGCTCGGTGAAACTTTCTGGAACTTCATATGCTAGGTCAATGGCACCCACAGATAACAATGTACTTCATTTTTATTGAGTAGAAGCTATGTAGGTTGTTGTAGACGCCTTCAAAATTTACTACGTCACGGTGTTTGCTGCGGGAATCTGTCGATGGCGCATTCATCTGCATTTTCTTTTTGCATGTTTTCTCGCGTACCAAGCGTCATGTCACAGTAAGAGTGGTGTTTTGGGGATTTTGAAGTGGTACTGTACTAATATGCGAAAAATCGTTTCCCTCTTTAGTGTCCCTTTTAAGCTTTAGCTACACAGTACTTAAATCAAATCGGCACAGTTTTTGAGGGCCATACTCAAATAATCAAAGTTGTAAGCGTATCGAGTGGCTATGGGCACTTCCTGAATCTCAGAGGGCATACATTACACGTTTGTTAGCTGGGACCACTTCCGTGCTATTTGCTATTGGCTCAGTGGGCGAACAACACGGACGTGCAAGCGGCTCAGTGGCGAACAACATGCGCTCCGAAGCGAGAAGTCGCGCGTTTGATTCCGTGCACCAGAAGGTATTTTTCAGAATTTTTTCTTTGTTGCTTTTCTCTCTCTCTCTCTCTCTATATATATATATATATATATATATATATATACGGGGCGTGGTGGCGGCAACTGACACCAATGGCAAACACCAGCCAAGTGTGTCCTTATAATTGATAAAAGGCTACTTATTCAATATATGCACCTTTTTTACCACTCTTTTTGTGGAGAACTGTGCTAATGTGGTTGTAGTTAATAAAAAGGCTAGTTATTCAATATGTACATCTTTTGTGCCACTCTTTGTGTGAGAAAATGTGCTAATGTAGTTGTAAATAAGAAAAATGCTACTTATTCAATGTGTGCATTTGTTGCACCACCTTTTGTTCTTCATAAGCAGGCAGGCATGCTAGGTATTGGGCATTAAACTTTAAGTATATTGCAGTTTGGACCTTGATCAGCAGAGACCAGATTATAGGCAAATGCCTATTTTGTTCCTTGCATTTCTCTTGTCCCACTTTGATATGTGAGCATGAATCAGAGATTATGAAGAGCTTTTAGAGTTTTTTAGTGCCTATATATGCCTGTTTTTAATGTTTCTGCCTGAATTCTTATAAATGCCTTCTTTTTTTCAAAATGGGCACTTGTATTAGCACTATTTAACCGCAAACTGCGCTCAATGCAGTTTTAGACCCTTTTAATGTTACCAGGCAACACTGACTGTTGAGAACTCTATGGAGTTCAATTTTTATACATTTGTGTTTGTGCATAAATAGTTTGGCATATCGCATCCGATATCATTTCCAGTTTCGGTTTCGCTTGATCACAGTGCTAGCGTATTTAGAAAGACATATAGGTGCAAAATGTGAATGGAAGAATGACATTCCAATCAGCGTGCGTAGGTACATCTAATTGCCATATATGTTATATATATTATAGGCTAATATTCGGGAAATTGTCTGCTCGTCAGAAGGTTTTCACATTTTGCAGCCTTTGTATCGGTGAAGCCTAGGTTTCGTGTAGTTTTTGAGTTCAGTCAAAAAAAGTATTTGGCGAATACCACAGCCCAGGATATGCGGGTATGCTTCTTAAAGTCCTGAAATCTGGTACAGCCAAAACAGGCACCTGGTCGTGGTGCAGCACAATAGCTATGCAAGCTGTACAATACGATGTACGTTACCAAGCACACATCATAGCCAAGATGCAAATACCATGATACTGCTAAATCGAAATAGTTTAAGAGAGCTGAAACTTAATTCAAAAGAGACATATAAATTCTCTTATGGAGTTTTTCTGGTCATGCATTTACACAGATTGCGATGGCTGCTGATTTTTTTTTTTATCCCTGTAGATATAAAAAATGTTGCGTGCAGTACCCTCGTTCTACAGGTCATGCATTGGTGTCTTGTCGTGTTCGCCCAAAAAATTTTTCCGCTTTGGATAACCACCCAGAGCTCGTAGAGCTTCAGCCTTAATTCGAGCCATCATTCATGCACCCACTCCAGCGAGCTAGCTCGGTGGCAGTCCGACACACAGCATCCGTTGATAATTCGAGCTGACGACACATCACTATAGTATAAATGTTGCAGGTAACCTCCTTGGTCTGTTTCGACAGCCACTTCTGTCACATTTCCCTGAGAGCCATCACAGCAAAGGAGAGCAAAGATCAGAGAGAAAAATGTGACATGCACGTGGCTTTTGTTTTGTAGGTAATTTACTTTTTAATTAAGGCACTCACTGGCAAGGAATAATTGACCTCATGTGATTTAACGCTTTCACACGCCACCTATAAAGAATTGATTGATTGATGTGTGGGGTTTAGCGTCCCAAAACCCCCATATGATTACGAGAGACGTCATATTGGACGGCTCTGGAAATTTTTACTATCTGGTGTTTTTTAACGTGCACCCAAATCTGAGCACACGGGCCTACAGCATTTTCGCCTCCATCAAAAATGCAGCCGCCACAGCCGGAATTCGATCACGTGACCTGCGGTTTAGCAGCCGAGCACCTTAGCCACTAGACCAGCGCTGTGGGGCCACCTATAAATGTCTATAAATCCACCAAATTGGTACATTGTTACTTTTAGGCACTCGATGTTCTATTACAGGCAAAAGAATGTCATAAATGCAAATTTTTCGGGTATTATCATGTTTATTTCCAACTAAATTATAATTACATATCTGTTTATTCCGAAATCATTCAAGTCTTGTTTTTGCATAAATAGAATCAAATCTCAGGCTAGAAACGTAATGGGAAGTTGTTTTCGATTGCGTCTGCTTTGAGCAAAGGAAAATTCTACTTCAGACATGGCTCGCAGGAAGCGGCATGCTGAACGACTTGTTGAATGTGGCAGTGCCTTTAGCAAAGGGATCGTACTCAACATTACACGGCAAAATGAAGTGGAATGAAGACAAATTTATTATGCAGGAGGTTCAATTACCCCAAGCTTGATCTATCTGGCTCTTTCTTTCTCACTAGTTCATATAACTATGTAACAAAAACAAGTGGTGTACACAATTGTGTACATGACAGGGGGTTAAAGAACATAGCATTTGAGTAAGTTGGTATTTCATTGTGAATGGCATTCGAGCAGAAAAAGAAACAGGAACGCAAAAAAAGCCTCGAGACAAGTACCGACTGTCAACTGACAGTTTACTGTTGGAAGTGTATTTATATATAAAATGCCAAGAATGAAACCTAAGTGTTAAATCTTAATTAAATCAAAGTGCTGTCAAGGCTCAAAGGTAAGAATGTGCGAGAGGTTGTCGAGGCCTTCGATGTTCATAAGTTCAGTGACGTGTGTGGCAAGACCATCAGTGAAGTTACACAAACTTCAAATAGATTATCTCACCGCAACCACCCTTGACTGAGGGACCCAGGAGTGCATTGGTTAGAGAGGGGACACATGACTCACCACGCTAGAGATTATAAGGACAGATTGTATTCTGCGAGCTGTGTGGGAAAAGGACAAATGTACGACCATGTTAAACTGTTAGCACCTTTGTTCTGTTATCAGCAGTAGCATTTTCCCCCTTCCCTGTCATAGTTACAGTTCATGAGTACGTTTGCTTCGAAATTATTTGCATTTATGTAAAAATTTATTGTGCCCGCATTTACAACATTATAGGCCTAAAAAATATTTGCCTGCCTGTTTTACGCACCTGAAACATTTTTCCAGGCTATTTTTGGCACCGGAAATGCACTTTTTAATGCCTAAAAATTTTGCCTGTAGTGATGAGTGTCGCATAAGAGATTCTAACCTTGAATTGTTACATGCTTTGTCCACTGCAGGGATCCTGATAAATGTTAGAGAAGCTCAGGAAGTTCCCTTGGTGCCTGCTGTGCTGCCACTTATCCCTGTTTTGACAAAAGCACTGTCTCTTCCAATATTTGATCAAATCGAAATACTGTCAACAAAGGTGGCTGAGCTTCAAGTACGCTCTCTTTATTTTTATTTTTTTGTTAATAGGAAAAATTCCAGAGCTTTGACAACTTTTGTGACCAAAACATGGCATGCAGACCACTGCAGTTGTCTATCTGCACCAATTGCGTCATTTTGCTACAATTTCATATTCCTGAGCTTTGCTGCACAAATTTGAGTACAGCTTGCATCAAATGTGCCAAAGTTCATTAGTTCACCTGTTTACATGGCTTCGGACCTTCTGTGGCCCAAAACTATTCTTGGTCGCAACAAACACTACCAGACCTTTTGCAAAATGTCGGTAATGCTCTCCACCCGCTCCATTTCAGGAATTTTTTTTCTTCATTATTTTATCCTAATCAATGTCTCTGCTCTGCTGCCTGTGTTCATGTTGAAAGATTAGCATGCCATCAACACTTTTATTTGTTAGAGAACAAGTAGAAAAGTGATTTTTCTTTCGTCATTCACCGGTCGCTCCTTCGGCCGTACTCCGCATATACAATAATGCAGCCACCACGGCAAAGCGGCAATAGCTATTTGCATTGCACGCTGTGAACCTCATCCCCACGAAAATGTGGATTAGGTTGTGTGAAAGTTTGTAATTTGCAAAAAAATGTAGGTGCCTCTTGACTACGCTGTGCATAGTGCGTGTCTGGCACGGTGTGCAAATGCTGCTTTCACACATCCTAGTGCTTGTTGCGCATCTTGATTGCAAAACCAACGTAATACGGTTTTGCAATCAAGAAACTGAGCCGCGTAGTCAGCCGCAAATGAAGAACAAGTGCTCTCACGTGTCCTAAACACCAATAATACAATTGGTAGTGTCTTCAATAGACAAAAAAGGTAAAAGAAGATTCCCCGGCCAGCAAATCTTCTCAAAGGATTGCCTCTCACTTGAAAACTACGCTGACGAGCATGCTTTGTGTGGCCACTGTTTCTTTCACCACTTGGCAGTGCTGCTCTAGCTGACTGGTGAACCTAGAGCAGCACTGCCACGGGGATTTATTGCTGTTTACAAACTACCTAACTGCGTTGGTCATTCATTAAATTCAAACTACAGTGTAAAATTTTTAATTAAGAAAACAAAGCATATCTAGTCACATTGGTCCTCAGCACTTAGTGAACCCTAAAATATCTTCCCCGGACACACTCTTAAGAGCCCTGTCAATGGTGGATCCCAGTGGTGGTAATTTTGAGGGAGGAGGGGGGTAGTTTGTTGGGGTCGTTGATTTCGCCCCCTCTCCTAAAAAAGCTGAAAAAAGTAAATAGTCGAGGGCATTTTTGTTTAACGACACCTCTTACTCAAAGAAACTGTATGTGCCATGCTTGCCTTGTTACTTTACTTTAACGCATATTTCGTGCTTTGCAGTAAAGTCAGAATGTGACACCTTAAAGAAATAAAAAAACAAGTTGAGAGTGAACACTCCCATAGACCCCGGCAGCCCTATTGACCGTAGCGCACCTGGTGGTTGGTGAGAGCAACTGGCCTGCGCTTCCCGTTTTGGTTTCACTGGTGCAAATTTTGGATTACTTTACGCAACCGGTGTTTGGCTACGGTTAAAGTTAATGATTTTAGACCACTTTTCTCTGCCCAAATGACAAGGATTGACGTTTTCATTTAGAGATTCCCTATTTTGTCTAGCTCGAAATTATTCGTGCTAATTGAGGTCATGGCGTAATTTTTATTTTGACTACGTTATAATAGAAATGCAGGTAGTCGTAAATCACTATGGATTTATTTGTCACGCTTATCTTTTTTTGGAACAAGTGGTCAATTATACATCAAAGAGACAAGAGTGTCTGCAATGTTTTTATTCCAAGGCAAAATGGAGGTTGAGCATATTGTAACGGGGGAGTATTTAATAAGTTAACGCCGGTTGGGCTAACACTGCACACAGTGTGCAAGGATGCAGGACAACAGAGCAGTCCAGACACGGCCCCACAACAACATCGTCGTCTTCATCCCTTGTGCGACATTTCTGCACCCGTGCCTGAGGTACCTTTTCATACCCGTAACAATATAAAAGGCAGGAAACGGGAAGAGCATCACACAGAAATGCTTTGCAATACTGCATGTGTTCCACAATGTTCACGTCTTGCCGCTGCATACAGCCGCAGACTGTTCTTTTAGCGAACCTGGCCGTTGTCATAAGCTTCAGAAAAATGTTACAAGTGCACAAATAAGACACCACGTAAGAAACAGAAAAACGCCCCACACGAAGTGCATCGTATGTGAGAGTGTTTATGTTTCTTGCATGGTGTCTTATTTGCGCAGTTGTAACCATTTTCTGTATCAATGACCCAACTAGGTCAACAACATGTCATTCAACAAGCTCCGCTTGAAAACGTGCCTCACCTGCTGTCTCACAAAACAAAAACACCGAAGCAGCCGACGTCGATGAAACCTTCCTGCTGTATGCGTGGGCTTGTCGCATGCTGATATGGAGGGTGTTCGAATCGGCGCGAATTGTAGATGCTCTTTATGGCAGTGTGGCTTAACAAAAATAACCACGTAAGGTCTGTTGAATAAATTGTTTTCTTTATATAAAGACAATGCCAAATATGGGCATATAAATATTATTTTGTTAAAGCAATTTGTTAGATTGATGATAACTTTTTGTTTCTCTCACTTGCTTCCTCTGGCGTTTGGTGAGAGCACTAGTTTTTAGGTAGTCGTAACGTACTACCTGAGGCCAGATTTTACCGAGTGTCCGCCCTTGACTTTTTTTTCTCTATGGCGACACCTTTTGGTGCTAACAATATGATTATTTATTGCTCTCTGGATGTTGGCTCTGTCTGCTTTGCGGCTACATTTCCTGTATGCACATATTAATAACAATATTTCCTGAAAACTTATACAAGTTCTGCTCCAAGTGATCCTAAAATCTCTTTTGGCTGTTCTCAAGTTTGCTCTGAAGCACAGTATGTACTGCTCAAGATCAGCTCCAAAACATACATTTTTGCTCCAAAAATTGCTCCTAATCATAATCTGGCTGGACCACAGCCGCACCTGTTGCGGGGAATTTCGCGACTGAAGATCTTAACATGTTCTAAGAACATATCTTAATATCAAACATTATGACTGATATGCAATAGATGCGTACTGTTTCTGACGCACCCATGTTCAGAATGTTCTGAGCTCACTATTTCTAGAACGATATGTTTCTTCTGGCTGTGCTCTTTGTATGTAATCTGCCTTGTTTGAATATATTACCCTCCCAACATGCCATCCTCTTTCTAGGTACATGTTTATGTTTATGCATTTTAATTAATTGAACTAACCTGTAATAATAGCCACTTTGGACTCCTAAAGGACACTTAACAAGTTTTGGCATTGCAAGCGATCAAGCACAGTGCATAGGTCGTTTGGTGGCAATAGTGTCTGCAAAAACCTCACACCTGCACAGCGCATTACACGAAAATAGCAAACTGAAAGCAGCACAGCCCCCATCTCAAAATAGGCATGCTAGGAGAGAAAGTGTGTCTTTGTGACAGGTGCATAGCTGCAAAACATGCACTCCCGTAATTGTCACTGACCATGGCCGGTTATTCATCTAGTGTGGCACACTCCTTGTAATTCATGCTCGCTCCTTGAAGCAAAAATGGTGGCTGGGCTTACTACATGAACATGGCGTGTTCGCTTGCTACCAGCAAATGGGTGATGTGGTTGCAGCTAAGTAAAAGGCTACTTATTCAATACTTGCGAACACTAGCGGGGAAAAAAAGAAATGGAAAGAGTGACACTTTGGCAGTGATGCTCTTCCTGTTGGAGACATGGTGATAGTGCAGGTTGATTTCTCTTAACTCATGAGAAAGATTCCTTTGGTAAAATCCCCCCTAGATGGCTTCTTATAGCGTCCAGTGTGTGTTTCATTGGGCTAGTGATCACAGATTGTAAAAGGCAAAAACAGTGCTAATATATGTCATGATGTGGTTGTAGGTAAGAAAAAGACTATTTATTCAATAGTATATCGTATTTACTCGTGTAATGAACCCACTTTTCTTTTTCAGAAAAATTGGCGCTAATTCGGGGGGAGGGCTCATTATGCGGGAGAAAAAAGAAAGTCGTAAGAGTTATAACAGCAAAAATTTTGTGTGACAGCTTTGCTAGTTTTGGCCTTTCAAATGCGTGAAAAATCTTTTTTTGTAGCCTGAAGCTCTTGCTGCTTCCTCCCGTAACGGAAATGCGCAGATTGATGCCGAAGTGTTGTCCAGCTGCTTGATTCCCATGCTCCAGCGCATGCTGTTTGTAACCAGCCGCGTAGCTAGCGTACCCGCCAAACGCACCCTGCGCAGCAGGTGTCTCAACTAAATTTACAACAGCAAACCTGACAAAAAGGAAATGCAGAGTCGGATAGCGGCGCACAAACGTTGCAGTAGACGTTGCGGGTGCACGACGTGCCGTCAGTGCAGTGGTTGCGCTTTGCATGGCCTCCGAGATGGCGTGTGTGCGGCATAGAAACATGCCGCATGCCCGCCATTTCAGAGGCCACACGCTTTGTTTTTGCTTCGTTTTTGTGTCGCTGTGCTTGCATGGCACTATCAGCAAAAAGGTTTCTCTTGCATTCGACAGATGGCAATTTGCCGCAAGAGGCGCAACTCTCAAATTTTGGTTAACACTGCCTGCACTCGTGGTGCTCACAACTTGTTAGCATGGTTGCGAAACTATGTTTTGAATTTTATTTTGTTGTTATTTTGTGATACAATGGCTTGATTTAATGTTGCTTTGATCGTCAATGGCACTGGCTATCGTATCGAAATAAAATGAACAGATACATTTAAACAAGTATTTTTTTCTTTTTTAATACGATATACTTGTAGAGTAAATACGATATACTTGTGGATGCAAGTATTGGATAAGTACGAGAAGTGTTAGTCAATCCTAGTGCTGTGTGTTTCTTCGTGGGTCTCTTTTGCACGGTGTTTGCCGTTTACAACTTTCAGTGTATAAACCTAAATTTCTAATGTGGCCTGGTGAGGGCTGTTAGTTGTGGCAGTATGTAGGGAACTAGCGCTGGAGTTTCTACGGCCACCCTGGCAGTCAAAGCATGCACTTCTCAGCCGCTCCCACAGACGAGAGTGGTGGCTAGTTGAGGCGTTGCGGTTGTGCATTGCCATAACAAAACCAAAGGGTGCTTGCGGTTCAAGTTCAACACTATGTAGAAAGAGGAAGGACGTATCCATCAACGTTTTTCCTTAATTATTTCAATCAGAGAGGAGGCAACGTTGCATTCAAGCGGTCAGGAGAGCAAAGTATGTTCGGTTCTCACTCTCCTGTTTAGTGGTGTCGGGCTGGTTTCTAAACCAAATGGCGTACGTCTCCTATATTTATTTGATAGTGAAGATGGCCACCAGTGGAAGCTAGGGCTAAACTTTCGAATTTAAATGCCATTTCATCAGAAATAAAACAAGTGTATTAAGCAGCATATGGCATGCGTAATATTTTTTTATCTCATCCACTGAGTGTTGAGTCGGGCACTTTTTGTTTTCATACATCTATCAATTTGACCACCACCACCAAACTCGTGCCACCGCGTGAAGTGAATTATACAATACGCAAGTAGTCTATAAATTATTTGCCAACAGTTACATACTATAAACGAAAGCTGCCTTGTCTACAAGATTTGTGCGGGGGCACGTTCGCCTATGCCTCTGAACTGTTAAAGGGCCTCTAACCACCCAATGGTCGAAATTTAGTTGAGGTGAGGAAGTTGTGCTCGAGTTTACACCGAACACGTAACCGTGAGAATTTTTCGAAACTGTGCCGTTATAGCGGAGTTACACGCGTTTGATGATCGAAACGTGACGATCGCTTCTTTTCGATGCTACCCTCTTCCAAAACCACTTGGCCCCTCCTCGCTGAGTCAGCTGAGTGCCCTTCCTCATCTCGCATGGCATACGTAACCGCTGACGCGCTGTTCGAGACAGCATCTACTTCCGGTTGCCGCGATCCACCACTCCGACGACCCAGCTCGCCGTCAACTGTGTTGTGTGTGTCATCTGGGTGCACTGATCGTTGACTAACCGCTGTTGCTGTCGTGCCGGTCCGTGCCCCTACAAATCGTGCCGGTATGGACCCTGTTTTGCTTTACGGGCCGCAAATGTCGATTCGCAAGCTGTAACACGACCAAGAACAGCAAGTTGCGCGTGAACAGCTGTTTGCAGAGTGACCTGAAGTCGTCAGTTGTCGTTCGGCCAGTCGCAAGCATCGAAAGTGGTAACGTCATCAAGTTTCACTGGTGATGTCACACATGTCAGTGGCGGGAATGGCGGCGACCGGAAAGGAGAAGCTATTGTTTTTTTGTTGTTGTTGTTTTTTTCCGAAATGGTGGCGCTCCCGCTACCTGTAGTGCTGCGGCGTGTGGCATCATTGATCGCGACGGCATTCTGCACACGATGCGCTTGTTTACTTGAAATGTTTCGGAATATATTGGAGGGAGTTCAGGGGCCCTTTAAAAGATACTGTTGGGGTGAATACTCGGTGCTAAGATGCCTCAGTTTGACTTAATTTGTGCTAAAGACAGGGCTCTTGACAGGGTTAAAAGACAGTAATCTGGAGTCAGCCGATGCGTTAAGCTTATTTTTCGGTGGCTGCCATGGCTACATTGGAATATATGCCTTGATAGAGAAGTATCAAATGTCTTCGATATTCACTCGTCATTTAGTTCGCCTAATGCGCAGTTTGTTTTTGCGCCTGCCTGTGACGGCTTAAAATAAAGCTGTCTGTTAAACATCGATAATTGCTAGGCTTTCATATGCCAAACAACATATCATTTTTAGCCACGCTATAGTATGGGTATCAAGAATAATTGTGACCGTTTGGGGTTCTGCGATGCACACATCTTGGCTCACGGTTGTTCTTTGTATATCACCCCCATAAAAGTGCGGCCGCCATAGTCAGGAATCTATCTCGCGCCCTCAAGCATAGCAGCGTGACACCACACGTGTTATGCTACCACGGTGGTTTGCTTGATCAACGTCCTCATGCACACATACCGCAAACAGGGCGTACATAAGATGCCAGAAAAAAAATTGATGCAGCTACCACTACCTCTGTTTTTGTTTTGTTTTACTACAGATATGGGCAGCTTGGTATCGTCGCAGCACAAACTCATCAATGGGGACATGTCAGCCTGCACTAGCTTAACTCAAAATCCAGCATGCAACCAGAAAATGAGGACGAGGGAGTCGCTATCACGGCACAACACTGTCCCTTCGATGGCATATGCATAGATGCATTCCCCTTCCAGGGCTTCTCTCCATCTTTTAGTGCTTTTTGTGTGAGAGTAGCCTTTGGGCAAAGTTATTTCTCTAAACTATGGTGCAGTATTACGGACGCAATCTCTTTTTAAGCTCTCACCGCGGTACACTGCAGCCGATCGTCTGGGCGCGAGTGGCTGAGTTGTGTTGCTACTCTCTACCAGGTGCTCTTTTTCGGCGCGCCACCTATTCAGCGCTGGTTACCCATACAGTGTACTGGGAGTGTGGAAACACACAAAAGACAGAAAAGAGCCATACAGCACAGGCGCTCGTGCTGTGTGGCTCTTCTTTGTCTTTTGTGTGTTCCCACGCTCCCAGTCCGCTGAATGAATATGGACTACCAACTAGCCCATCTTTCTATCCTGTTGCAGTGTATACAGTGTTAGACGTAGCGATTGAAAAAGTAATTATTTAGTGGTTAACTTGTGTTATTGATTCTAATAAGCCTGAAAGCACCCAATCAATGTGTGTACACTTTTTTCCACAAAGGGCAGTTGTGTGCCTCCAGCAAGAGACAGGCTGCTGTAGTCAATTTTCGCTGGTGCACTTTCGAAAATGGTAGCAGGACATTACTGTGGCTTCTAAGAGTACTATATAGGTGCCTTTAGGCGAATTGTCCAAGTTGCCAAAAAAAACTTGGTCTATTTGCATGTGTAAGTTGAAACAACTGGGGCCTTGAACTTGTCACATAGCCATGATGCCTCGCTGTTACTCATACACATTGATCTATAGTCCCTTGTGGGAAGTTGGAAAGGTATGCGTAATGAAATCTTTATCGGCTTTTCTTGGGCACACCTTGTGCTTTGGAGCTCATTAAAAAAGTCACAATTTTGCCAAAAGGGCGAAGCAACAAATCTGATAGCAACATATTCGTATGTTTTACGAAGCAAGGCTAGCATGTTTAGGAGCAGTATTAATTGTAGTAAACATGCGCTTGATAAGTAACCAAGTTTTCTGCTGTGTGGCCACAGTAGATGACCACAACATGGTTCGTGCAAAGTGACGATGTTGATATGTGAAGTGAGGCTGGCAGTCTACTCATTTAGATCCAATCTCACGTAACTCTACAAAACGCTGATGTAAGAAAACACGGCCGCTCCAGGTAGACTTTTGGCACCATTTTTTTTTTTTTCCGTGTTGAGAGAGCTCCCGCCTGCTGTGGGGGCACAAGGCGCCCGCTGATCGTTGCCGCGATAGCGCGGCAACCATAAGTGCTCTCTTCCCCCCCCCCCCCTTCCTTGGTCGCTGGCGAGATAAGCGCATGCGCAGATTCGCCCGACCAGAAAAGCGAGGTTCGCTCCACAAAAAGAGGAGGCTAGGGCATCCTTCCTCATATATATATGTGACGCTATGATGTATTGGCGACGTGGCCTGGCTCATACCCCATGTTTATTCTACTGTCACTTCTTCCTCCTCTACTTCTCCTAACCATCCCTGCCTTCTTACGTCACAGGATTCCCCCTCCTCCCGAAAGAATGTGCGAGCCACAAACTATGAAGCATGAACAAGTGGTGTCTCATCATAGGAAAAATATCACAAAATAGAGTAGTTCCATGTAACACGGCAGTTCCATGCACTTGCACAAAAACATTCACAGGGAAGGCAGTCCAGTGAAATCTAGAAGACCTCAGGTGGGCGAGGTTGGCTGTTGCGTTCTGGAGAGCATAACCATGCATTCGACGTGGAAAATGATGATGACACAGCCTGGGTAGTAGTGAAAAACGAACAAAGTTGCGAGTCCTTGTAGCGTTGGAAGGTTGAATGTCTAATGCGTTGGATTCTGAGTCGTGGCTGCGACAGACGCTTTGCTTCTAAAATGCATGCTTCTTGACGGATTGTGATGGCGTGATGCCTGCGGGCTGGCGGTATGCAAGAAGTGCTTCCGCATCTTTCTTGGCATTTTCCGTGGTGTTGCGGTCTGGGTAACTGCAGGCGCAGGGAGCGTCTCTGGCGACTTTCCTCTGTGCGAAAAAATTTGACGTCTTGGAATACTTTTTGGGTTAGAGATCTTATTTTCTGCTGTTCTTCAATTGGTGAGTGTGCTTCCGTTGAATTTCGTGTTTGTCGATGCCTTCGTTGTAGTCTATTTTGTTGTCGCATGAGGTTGCGCACTTGGCTATGCTTGCTTTGCTGATGCCGCTCAGGAGAGGGCTGTAGTGGCAAGCCTTCCGGAATGGGACATTCATTTACTTTGAGGTTTGACGCGTCCTGTAGACAGCTGATGCATGGTGAACAAGTTTCTTGCTTATCGGGCGTGGTTGGTGGTGCGCCATCATTTGTAGCCTGCTCTTCAGAGGCTTCTGTGACGTGGTTGATTACGGACGCTTCTGAAAGACAACTGTGTACGAGGTTTGATGTATGATTTGCTTCTGAATTGGTTCGATTCTTGGATTGGTGACCACTGCATGAGGGTACCACATGGGACGTCGCATCACCAGGTTGAAAATGCAAATTTTGGAAAGTCTGCGGTGCCGTGGAAATGAACTCTTGCGACAAAAAAACATTCAGAGTTGACAGATAGTTCATCAGGAGCTTCTTCGCGGCTCACTATGAGTGGCTCTTGCGTCTAATAGCATGCGACGTTCGATGCGTCTGAGCCTTCTGTGTTTGGAGTTTCTGGTGGCTGCGCACTGGACGGCAACATTGCAACAGGGGTAGTTCGGTAAGGTTTGAGTTGTGAATGGCCCTCTTTCTGTGCAACTAACGATGCGAGCTGTTCTGGCGCATGAATCTGGGTGGTAAGTCCAGGGCTTGGCGTAGCATCGTCCGAGCTCCGCAGCTCTATCCCGACCATTGTGAGCGTGCTAGATGTGAGATGGACATTGTGAGTCACGAAAGAGCCAAGTGATGGACAACCAGGAGGTGGGCCAAGTCTGCGAGATGGGGAGTAAGCTGCTCCAATGCGTGAAGACTGATTTTCACTTTTTGAGTCATCTTGGCGTTGTTTGGTATTTTCCCCATGTGTCAGCTGGTCTACCATGAACAAGGCGTCCTTATGACACAAATAGTGACCGTTAGGAGCCTTTGAAGAGCTGCGTCGTAGAAAACCAGGTGGTGGACCATGTATGCGAGACGAAGCATGAAAGGCATCAGTAGGGTGAGCGACGTCTCGTGTCGTATGTTGGTGCCACGACTTTGGAAATGCCGACTTTCGTGCACAAGGGAGCTGCGCTTGACGCTTGGGTTTTTCCCAATATACGCATGGCCTTCTGTAAGTAAACGCATGTGCCACTTCGTCTTGAGGCACTTGTCGATTCGCGCTGGACTTTCGAATGCTTGAGGACTGCTTAGGAAATTGACGATAGTGTGCAGTTGTCTCTTGATGGTTGGCAATGAGGTCTTGGTCATAGTCGTTAAAACGGCTGATCATCTCCTCTTTGATTTTTTGCCATGACTCGTCGTTCTCGAATATGTGAATTAGGTAAAATTTGAATGCCTCACCGGTGACGTAGTCGCTGAAGTTAACCATCTCTCGTTCCAACCAAGATGCAGCGGTAGCGTGGAGTTCGAACAGGTTGAACCAGTCCTGAACGGGTCCGTCGTCCGCTGATCCGGTGTACTTGGGGATGTCAAGGTCGTCTGATGGTGCTGTCATGATGCTGGTCTTGGTGTAGTGTTGGGATGTACTTTCGTGGTCCACGTTCGGTCACTGAGTCTTGCAGAGACGTTCGGAGATGGTGGCTGGTTGATGAAGTGGCCGCCAGGTCTTCATCCTGTCGACTCGTGTGACGCTATGATGTATTGGCGACGTGGCCATCCATCGTAGCGTCACATATATACATACATATACAAATATGTGAATGACGGCGGCAGCGGCGATAACAAAAACCAGCCGAGACTGTCCGTATAATTGCTATCGCAATAATAGCAACACTTTGAGCAACACAGCTTTAAGGAAGGACATGGTGCTTAAATTTTTTTATTTCACCATAGATTGTTATGAAACTTTCCAAGATTATATATGCTTGTGTGCTGATTTCAAATATGGAATTATTTTTCTGATGCAATATGTAGTTTTTAAAATACAGTATATTTCATGTATCTTTCAAGAGCAAGATTTCTTCTAAACTGAGAGAGTTACGAAGCAAATTAGCATATCACAATAATTTGGAATTGGAATTGTATACAGTGCAAGAAAGATGAATGTTGGAAACCTATTTGAACTAAAGTTATGGGATGTTGAACATTTGCAAGTGAAACCCCAGCTTGAAATTACTCACTTGTGAATGTTCAACATACCACAACTTTTGTTCAGATGGACTTAGAACATCCATTTAGTTTCACTGCACTCAGTTCAGATTCCAGATTAAATGGGATCTTGTTGATATGATTCTGCATGTTTTTTGCCCTAATGAGATTTTTATTTTGTTCCTGGCCACGTCCTATAAATATAACGCATTTTCATGCACTTATTATGATCACATTTTTGCTCAAAATTGAAATATCCGATTCTGAAAGTGAATCCTGATCGATATAATCTAGAAATACACTAGACTCTCAGTAAACGGAGCCTGAAGGGATCGAAAAAATATGTTCCATTTAGCAGGAGTTCCCGATTACTGAAAGGTCAACATGGGTGCAGAATACAAGCTCGAAACCAAGCATTGCAGAGGCAATAGTTCCTTAGGCATTAGTTCCATTTAACAGATTTCCGTTTACTGAGAGTCTACTGTACTATGTTTGTTTTTCGGTATTTGAGCTTAAACCATGTTCCAGCAAGCCACAATCTGCACGCTGCACAGCTGCTTAGGCTGCAGCAGCATTGGTTTTGCTCCGAAAAGATCGCTGCCTGGTGCGGCCACTGTGTCCAATAACGAAGGGAAGAAATCTCAATGCAAATCAATCAACTGCTTTAATGTTGCTCAATAAAATGGAGTTACTGACAGAACATCCACATTTTTCTCCTTTTTTTTAACCTCTTGGGTTAATGCAATTTTTGCATGATAGGTCTTTATTTTCTAGTTCCCATAAAAGACATGTCAATAAGATACCACTGTGTTCTTATATACTAATCTATGCTATACGTCTCTCAGTTCAGAAAATATCTTGCTTTTCAAAAAGTCTATGTATATTTTGTATTTTAAAAACAACAAATTATGCTAGAAAAATAATTGCATATTTGTAACCTGCATGCAAACATATTAAGCTCGCCAAGTTTCATGAAAATCGAGCATAAAAAAAAAACTTTAAAAGAGCAGTGCCTCCCTTGACTCATTCGTTACCGCGAGAAAATGGCTGTTTTTCTTATGTCTCAGGAAGCTTTCGCCAGCTTGAAAAGTGTTTCAGCACACGCTGTGGAATACCAAATCATGCGTAGAGAAATGTTCTTTCCAAAAATACAGTTTGTACAGCAAGGAAAATATTCTGTAATGTATAAAAATATGAAAAGTTGCGATTCTTCATTTTCAGCTGGTGAACAGCACAATGAACAGTGCTATATATGCTAAGACATTCAAAAAAAATTCAGAATATACATTTTGGAGATAAATGAGCCAGGAAGAGTACAAAAAAGTTATAAATGTTCTACACATTGTTTCTATTGAAGGACCAGTAAACAGGCTGATACTTTTTACAACCCTCAAACAAGCTCGCCAATTTGTATTGTAGACAGTGGTGATCACATTTCCTGAATATTACATTAACGCACACCACGCAGGCCCTTTATTTCGAAAAACACTTCTCGGGCCTGTTTTCTTCGCCTGACCAACCCCCCTCTGGGGCGCAGTGATGCAAGCTTGCTGATGGGCAATTCGATGTACCACTGGTCTCGCCGATTGGTTCATTGCCCTATGAAACAGCGCCTTGGCCCTGCACACACACGCACACACACACACACACACATACACGCACACACACACATACACACGCGCACACACACACACCAGACAGACAGGAGAGAGAGAGAGAAAGGAAAGAAGACTGTAACAAGACAGCGAACCACCCTTTTTTTCCTTTATTTTGCACTCTTTTGTCATGTTGGCATACACTTTTTCTAGCATGCTTGTATTTTTAACCAAGTTGAATGAATACACTGCTGTGCCATCTTTTGCCTTGGGAGAAAGCTAGTAAGTGTGTAGCGTTTCCCTGCAAACTGTTTCAGTGGTTTGGAGGATGAGAAGGATGTGGTGGAGTTTAGGGAGCACTATGTCGTGGCCTGTAACTTCAGTCAGAAAATGAGAAGCCAATGGGCTGATATTTCTGGCAAACAGTGTGTTATGAAACAAGTTTTCTGATGTTTTTTTTTGTTTTTGTTTTCTTTTATAAATACAGGCACCGCATAAGGCTTTTACTTTTTTGCTATCTTTGGTGAATTCATTGTTGTTGCTGGCAGTAGTTACTATGCCATGTATTGCAGCTTTGTGTATTGCTGTAGAATGTGCTCAATGACTAGGTGTTACTTCAGTAAAGCAATAAAATATGGAAATTTAGCCATTGTTGCTGTTATGTTCAGTGACATTTCATTGTGGGTTTATATGCAGCCTGAACTATATTATGTTCTATTTGGCTCATAGCATGCAATATATGTCAGCTGGCACTTCTAACTGCAAGTCGAATTTCTGCTTTTTGAATTCTCTGATAAGGTCACTGTGCGGAAATTGGCCAAGCTATGCAGTTTCTTGCCATAAAACACCTGAATGATTGTTTTAGTAAATTATTGAGTTGAATTGACTGTATAATGAATACTTGTGCATACTTTTCTGTATACTGCGTTTAGGCTGCTACGAAACAGAGAAGTGTGGAAGCAGAAGACGTGGAAGTGCAAGTAAGTACATATTTAGCCGATCTGTTTGAGTGTTGTAGCAAGTAACTAAATTACATGCCACTTTCAACAGGAGCAGGTCATTGATAGATACGTTGCACAAATTTTGGAAGCTTTGATGGCCAAGCAAACTGCTCTGGAAATTCTTTCCAACCTCTGCTGTGGAGAAGGTATTTGCACAAATACTTGTACAAACTTCACAAAGGCAAAAGCTGCAATAAACAGAACTGTTTACCCCTGTTCATAGTTCTATGTATTCGCGCTTAAGCTTAGATAATAGTCTACTAGTGTTTTCAGTCTTTTATTGCAGGTTTTAGCATAGCAGGGCCTCGTGTTAGCAGCTTGTGCAGTGTGCTGTATAATGTGAACAGTGGCACATTCTTCTTCCTTGCTTGTGTGTATAAGTGCTACCACTGCTGGAAGTAAAATTCATAAATTTGACTTGTGTAAGGCTTGCTCTTGAGCAAAGCTGTAGGTAAGAAAAAACAACCGGTAGCTAAGGAGTTGCTTTAGCTGGACATTTTATATTTAGACCCGGTAGTTAAAAAGCATTGTAATACTTTTATTTCCCTGTGAACTTATCTATCAATGTGGCTATATGCATGCAGTTTCCTTTGTGCCTCTATGTATAGTACCACCGAATTGTAGGCTTTTTGTAGAATGTGAAGTCTAAGAATATGTCAAGTTGAGAGTGCAAATATGTTATGCCATCCATGTTAAGGGGGGACGCAGCTTTGGGATCGCAAAAAATGGCAAAAAAATCGATTTTTCGAAACTGAAGTTTACAGTTTCTGGAACCCTTTTTCTATCTGGTTCCATAATATCTACACTGAAAACCGCGCAGAAGTGCTTCGGAAAATTCGTTTCACCCACCTAGGTAGCAAAACTTTTTCTGGAAATGGCGAAAAAAACAGCGATTTTCAAAAAATTATAGCCTCGCTATGCTTGGGCCGGGAGCTGGCTTCTTGGGCTCATCGGAAAGAGCATTTCTCCTTGTTTAACTTTCCCGCCTCAACTGGCTCCTCCCGTTAAAAACAAGCGCACAAAAAGCAAATGTTTGAAGGTTGTTTTTAGGCCCTTCACTGGCTGTGGCCGCCATGTTGCCTCAGCTCGCCTCGCCATTGGCCCGATGCTCGCCCCGGGAGATCGTCATCTGCTGATCTGCTGCTTGTGCGTCGTGAGGTCATGGCTCTCGAAAATCGCTACTTTGTGACGTGTTCACGGCTTGATGATCACTTATGATATAATTACGCTTTAGTTACGAGCAGTAAGCAGATGTGCGATCAAGTTACTACGAGTGGGCGTGCGGTCTACGAGCGCCGCACGTCATCGGAGTCGTCTTTAGCCCCGACTCCGCAGACAGCGAGACTGCGGGCAGGAACGGCGCGTTAGCGCATTCGTGGCGACGTGCTTCTTCGCAAGCAACGAAGCTGTAAGTGGCGGCATGATCTGATTACTACGAGTGGCTGCACCGGATGCACGATCAGATTACTACGAGCGGGCGTGCGGTCTACGAGTGCGGCGCGTCATGAGAGTCGGCTTTAGCCCTAACTCCGCTGACAGTGAGACTGCGGGCAGAAACGACGCGCAAGTGTACTCTTGGCGACGTGCTTCGCAAGGAATGTAGCACATCACTCGCTAGCTTCTCTGAATCACGTATGGGCATTTTACAAATCGGCAGCGAACCCCCCCCCCCCCCCCTTTCGCTGCCAAGGATTGCTCGGAACAGCGGCTAGCAGTTTCGCACGTCGTCATTTGAAAATGCAATGCCAAGCGCAGTGCGCGCCGATTTTTTGTCATCGTAGTTACACATTTCGCGCATCGTCACCAAACGCCGCCGGCAAATGCATTACGCGCCAGCTGCGCACCCCATGGTCATATGGAGTGCTGTCAATAAGTTTTTGTGATGTGATTCAGACGTGCTTGGAGCCGTGCTTAATATCGCCACGAACGTCTATGAATGTTCCAAGGTTAATGAATTGCTGTAGATAAGAGTTTCCCCGACCGACTGTATGATGATGCGTTTCACGGCTAGAGCAGCAAAAGAGCATGTATGAATCAGGGGCACGAATTTTTATATGCCCGTTTTGCGTCATTAATTATACTGATAAATATTCCTGTGCCACCAGTATTCTGCCCATAACTTTGTTATTTGGAAAGAAGGCATAGGCCGTCATGGTGTGATCCATTTTTCTGATGCAATAAACCTCTCTACAAATAAAGAAATGTTCAGTGAACATTGGTAATCAAGTAATTAATTATGCTAATTACATCTTCAGCACAAAAAATGTTTGTAATAATATCAGTATATGGTTTTATTCAATTACAATCTTTTCTATCATACCTATCACACCACTTCTTCATACAAAGAACTTGGTTTGAAATCCATACTTGTTCTTTGTAAATCGTGGAAAGGAGTAAATCATGAAAAGAAGTCAAATGTCACGAGACAAACCTGAGATACAATTTTTAGGTGTCGTGACGTAAAGAAAAGTTGAAACTTTAAACGCTGCTTTCTCAATACTGTTTTTTTTTTTTTTTTGACGTTTTGCTCAGCCCCTCCACATGGTTCAATAAAGAAATAATTTGTCTCTTATAAAGTATTTATGGTATCGCTTCAGAATTTTTATGGAAGCACTGTGAGGTCATTCTTAGTGTCTTTGCTATTTTTCAACAATATCCAACGAGAAACAAAAAAAAGTTCATCGAAAAAAGCCTGTAGAAAACTTGGGCTTTTTCTCACAAGTGTGTTTTTGACATTGTGCATTGCTCGTGGAATGAGTAGCACGGGAATGACTGGACCGATTTTGATTCTGTTTTTTTTTTTCCTGAATCTCTGAACACTGCTTGTGTGTATTATAGAAGCGGCTAGTACAATTAATAACATAATACAAAAGTTCTGTAAATACAATGTTAGCTATAAAAGTAACAGTACAGGTCGTAACTAATCAAACAAGAATCGGAAGTTTGCAAAAAAAAAAACAATTGCATGTAATTTGTTGATTTTACTGTATTCGCTGCTAAGACTTGGTCGAAGATATGCGCATCTTCACAGGAAGCGATCCTGTGGGATATTTCAACGAAAAAATTTTGCGAGCATGAGATCTACGAAACAGTTATTGCCAGGCAGTTTATATGTGAAGTCACTCATTAAGGTTATACACTTAAATTTGAGTCGTGAGAATGATTAACAATGGACTTGACTGATCCTGGAAGATTGTTCCAGTCCTATGAGATACGAGGAATAAAAAGCTAAATACAGTCAGTACATTGTCGATGTTGTCAATAAAAATATTGGAAGTGTTTGTATCAGAAAAGACTATACTTAAATATGTGTCACAGTGACAGCTGGTTTGAGTGATGCACCAGTGTTAAATATTTTAGTAGTACTGTAGCTTGTTAATTGATGCAACATATGGATAATATTGACAGTATTTTAGAAATGTTAAATGGGTGGTCATTTTCTTTTGTTGTGCTATGGCCTGTATCAAGACTGTAGCTAGATTGAAACTTGGGCTAGTTGGTTGTACTTCATAATGGAACGACAGTTTTCTCACAAGATACTAGTTGATTCTAGTTCTAATGGCTTGCATCTTTGTGCTGCCACCATAGTGGTGTCAGTAACTTGTGATCATGGGGCCATCGCTAATGCATTCATGATGTCAATGCAATCGTCATTCTCGTAATGTCTTTGGGAAGCCCCATGCATGAGAGAAATGCCCCTGCTAACGTTATTGTCACCATGTTGCCATCATTTAGTGCCCAACGCCCTTGTCACTCTCACTATGTTGTCATGGTCAATTATGCTGTCATGTTGCCAGATTCGCTAGTTTTTTTGTTTTTTTAGCATAGCTGTGGGGGTTTGGTTTATAGTTTAAACAATAATTGCTGTTGCAAATTGCTATTAACTGTGTCTGAAGGCAACAATTTCTGAAGTGTGTTAGACCTCGAAAAAGTGAGTGATCATGTCTTCTTTTTCTTTAATTTTTAAGCAATTTGAAACGGTTGAGTTTGGCACAGCTTTTATGCTACCTAGGTATAATTTGTGCTCATGTGGTGATGCAGGTGACCAAGAGTCTGAATATGCTGACATTTCTGACAACAGTTCCGATACGTTTGATGGTGATATGGAGACTGAAGAAACTTCTGCCATTGTAAGAAACCACATAATTGTCCTTTAACAGCAGCATTTTTTAGTAGGCTAAAATATTCATCTTTATTGCAGTTTCCCCTCAATATATCGTCTGAATTTCACGAGGCTCTGATGGCACAAAACATTGTTTCCAAGGTCCTGGACCACGTGAGCCAAATGGATGATGCATTTGGCCGCTGTCTTGCTGAGCACAAGCTTTCAGCCATGGTGCCTAGAAGGTACTGGTTCTTACTTCACAAAGTGAACAGTTGCTTGTGTTTGTCTATTTAGGGCACCTCTCGGTTGCCCCTTTTTTTTTAAACCATGATGACTTGAATTAAGCATGTTCTTTTCATCAGTTTTTCTATACTGTGGAATACACGAATATTGTTTCGTGAGTGGCAACACCAAAAACAAAGTTGTTATAATTATATTTTATTGGAGGAACCTTTTTGATTTGAAACTACAGCTACACAACGACTATCTTTGTGATTGGGAATCGCGCTTCATTACATGGCTTTGACATTGTTTGTTACGAGTCATTTTGATTGGCTTGACACAACAAGTAGCATGTAATATTCATATGGTCTCAGCTAGGCCACACTATTATGTACTAAAAATTATGACAACGTTGTCTTGTGGATTACCTTTCAAGCTGTATTCGCTGCTAAGACTTGGTCGAAGATATGCGCATCTTCACAGGAAGCGATCCTGCGGGATATTTCAACGAAAAAATTTTGCGAGCATGAGATCTACGAAACAGTTATTGCCAGGCAGTTTATATGTAAAGTCACTCATTAAGGTTATAGTTTAATGACACCCAAAAAGCACAATAATGATTTATCACTTCTAAGGAGTTCTCAGCGGACAACCAGAAGCTTTGATTTTTCACTTCTACAGCATTATTTGAATAATCCAATTCATATTGGGCATTTGCAATTAAAGTGCCTTGGGCTTCTGTGGTATTGTATAAACGTCTGAATCGCACATTTAGAATTGCCACTGGGATTATTAACCATGTTGTTTCCTTGAACAAGTAATCAAACCAAGCTGTAGTCTGGTCCACATTTAAAGTGTTTTGTGCTCCTTCAGAGCTTGTACCCTGTGGGGTCTAAATGTGGTGAGCGAGCACCACGCCACGCTCTTGGAGTAAACGGACACAGAAGACGAGGTGGGTACAAACCAAATAACACACATACATTTATTTAAATAATTTAGAACGACGATATCGTCTGCCAAATGATAGATCAATCGTAATTAACACACTAAGTGATCATTACACAATATTACCAGACACTCAAACAACATAACACAAGAGCACACAAAAGGCGGCATCGCCAATGCTTCACTCACCACGTGGGCTCGCGGTGCCGTCCACGGCAGACCCTCCGCGAGAGACAACCGTTCGCGGCAACCGCCACGCGCAGAAGACTCGCTCAACTCTCGCCCACCACCAAAGCTTGCTTTCTGCCAGGGGTCATCACCGGCGCTACCACTGTCACAACCATGATGATGATGATGACAGTGGTAATCAACGCCACCTACCACCCGGTAGTTGTAGCCTGAAATGCGGCTTTTGGGCGAGACACGTGCGCCACACGGCGCAAACTTTACAGGGGGTGTCAGCACCCCCACAACCCATATATACAATACAGAAATGGCAGTATGCCATCTTGCGTAGCATGTTGTCATTCTTGCATTCTCAGATAAGTATATACCCATATTGACCAGTGCTGCTAGATTGCTACTAAAAGTTGGTTTTGAGTACATAGCGCTTTAGGGGTCTGGCTTGTCCGTAAATTTTATGTGTAGTGACTGATAACACTCGCAATAAATTGGTTAATGTAGTTTTAAAACAAAGCAGGCAATGCCCAAAAGTGAGTAAAAATAAATGAACAAGATCTAAATAAATTAATATCACAAAACTAACCGAAAAGTAATTACAACAATTAACTTAAACCGATAAAAACACTTCACAAACGTATGGCTGACACGTGTTACGGCCGAGAGGGTGCCACCACTTTGCTTGACTGTTCTTTTTGCTTGGCACTTCTCCAGCACCTTCTTCGCTACGTCTGAATGGAGAAACAATTTTACTGAACTCGCTTTAACTACCTTAAGAAGCAGGAAGTCGATATAGTGCAGCAGAAAAGTAGCATGCATCTCCCCCCCCCCCCCCGAGTTTGTGATTCTCCTTAACAAGATTCTACTTGTGCTGGCAAAACCGTACGTGCTTACCTCAAACACTGGTGTCATCAATGGTTTAGTAAAAAGAGCAGGGGAAACTCTACGAAAATGGAATCACTTGGTGCCCGTGCTAAGCACTTGCTCACGTTTCACACTAGTGGAGCTGCATTTAGGGCAATAATTCTAAATAACTGTGCCAATCGCTACACAAGTTTTTCAGGTGTAGATACCTTGATATTTTTAGTGTCTGCGAATTAATGCGAAATTGTAATGAAACATGAAAAAAAAAGTTTGCTTGTCAGCTATGTTTAAATTAGTTCCTGATTGTAGTGTTTTGTCAGTTCGTAAAAGCTAGAACATACAAATAATCTATTTACAACTAATTACCTATCGTTATATTGAAAGGCCTATCCTCTTTCCAAGTACTCTGCATTTTTTTGAAGTCATTAGAGATATAAATTTATGTGACAAAATAGTTGATTCCAGTGGATAATCAGCGTGGTTTTTGTATTAAGTTCTTTAAGATGTGAGTAGTTGGTGTAACAGAAAAAACACTGCACAGGTGAATCTGTGTTTTCCGGTGCACCCTGCAGACTTAGTTAGTTGCTGTGAATGTGATGTGGAATATATGAAAGTGTGCATCTAGGTGACAATTTTGATGAAGTTCAGTAACTTTTTTCTGTAGGTGTTTTTAGATTTCACTGTGCCTATTATGTATTTTTTCAGGGTTCATGCAGTTCGCTGTCGTGCCCTGCTTTGCATTGCCAATATGGTTCAGGCTTTGGCTCCAGAAGATCTTGGTGGAATTCCTAGTTTGGTTAGCATGTGGACATGTTTGGCACAACTGGCATTTGTGCAAATGGGTGAGCACAAATGCAAATTAGGTGTATTATGTGCACATATATAATATACAGAATAATACGAATGAAGGGATTAGCCAACAAAAAAACTATATTAGTGTTCTTCTGATGAATATATTTACGATACATAAAGAATACGATAGTGCTTTTGCATTACTGTACATTATAAGCAATTGCTAAGTTCTTAATTGTTTATTGTAGCTCTGGGTGCAGTTGTACTAAGCTACTGTCACTGTGTAGGTCATTCACTATGCACAAACAGCTAAATGGCAGTGTATGCAAAACTGTGACACATCGTCCATGTCATATATCGTAAAATTGTAATACAATAATAATACAAATTTATTCTTACAGTAAGGAAATATGTTTAAAACATGTAATCAATTGGCAACAATTTACAAGCTGATAAATATTCCTTCATTAGTGAAGACCTTGCTTCAGAAACTCCTTTTAAACTTTTTTAGCAGATTTTTTTATAGAACTATTAATGATTATATATGTTTATTTGCTGATTTCAAACATTCAGTAATTTTTATATATTGTTTCATCAGTTTTTAGGCTCAAGATTTCTAAACTCTGACATTTGCAAAACAAATAAGCATTACACTGAGGGCCTGACCAAGACTGCCCAAGTTATTTAGTTTTAGGTGAAGAAGGTTTCTTCCTTTCTGGACAAAACATGCCAAATATTGGAACCTTGTACTGGTTTGACTGATAGTAGCTCTGACAGAACAGCACGAAGCATTTTCTTTCTTTCTTTTTTTTGTCCTGATGCTTTTACAAAAATGAGCTCAAAGCACAGTGCAAACAAAAAAAAAACAAATGCAGATGTCACCACCCCAAAAAATTGCACAACACAAGGTGTGCAAAAAGAAAGCAGGAATCCAGGCCATTAGTAGTGCGTAGAAATGCGGAACTGTCATAGTACCCTGCCACTTTACAATTTGCAATGCCACCTGCCAGGCAAAGTTACAGGGCAGTGTAAACACTTTTACCTCGTCACATCGAGATGCACCTCTAGTCGGCACATCAGCAAGTGGTATATCCTAGGCTTATACTTTGTTTCATGAGTTCCGTGCTGCAGAGCCAAGGCTACACGATCTTCGAGCACAGATTCTTGTGAAGCGAGATGTAATGCTTATGTTCAGAACCTTTTGCGCATCCTCGTGACTTTTACAAGCAGTTTCGTCAGAAGACTTACTTGAAGGCTTTTTTGCATTTTGTAAATGCGATCTGTGTGGCGATCTTGCCCAATTTTTCTCATAACACAAATTTTGTGGCTCTATGATACTGAAGCAGAAACGTGGAGGCTTACCAAGAGGGTCCAGCTTAAATTGAGGACGACGCAGCGAGCGATGGAAAGGAAAATGATAGGTGTAACCTTAATAAACAAGAAGAAAGCAGAGTGGATCAGCGAATAAACGGATGTTAAGGATAACATAGTTGAAATTAAGCAGAAGAAATGGACATGGGCTGAGCATGTAGTGCATAGGCAGGATAACGGCTGGTAATTAAGGGTTACTGACTGGATTCCCAGAAAAGGCAAGTGGGTTAGGGGGAAACAGAAAGTTAGGTGGGCAGATGAGATTAAGAAGTTTGTGGGTATAAAGTAGCAGCAGCAAGCACAGGACTGAGTTGACTGGGGGATCATGGGAGAGGCCTTTGTCCTGCAGTGGACGTTGTCAGGCTGATGATGATAATGATACTAAAGAAAGAGTTCTCGCTAGATCATGTTATGGTAGTAGAAATTATGCAACTCTGCCTTGTATGCATTAAGTTTTCATCTCTAAGGTACTAACTATTGGTAAGACACTGTCTAAAATTTTACACGTACTGGTTGGCACAGCCACAGACTCCAATGTGCTGCTGAGGAACTGGCATTCAGTCCGAAAAACATGGCTGCACTGCCGGAAGTAGTTGCCCACCTCGTATCTATCAAGCGGCCGCAGTGTGCTCTGTAGTTTGTAAGCTCCGAAGTGATGCTTTCATTCGCTTTAGATTTATGCCCTTAAGCTTTAACGACACAATATTCATATCGATTCAGCACTGTTTTTGAAAGCCACACTCAAATAATCGATGTTGTAAGCTTAGCAAGTGGCGATGGGCACTTCACAAACTTGGAGGGCATACATTACACCTTTGTTAATTTTTTTTTCTAGAAATCCTCGATAGCCGGTGCCATTTGTCCAGGCGGCAGCTTTAGGACATGTTTTGGTTTGATGCTACGTTTTTTCGAAGACGCTCTATTGAATGCTGGAAACATGGCTTTCAATGATACCGACAACTTCCACACTTATAGAGTGCTTATAGCGTGAAAAAAAAAAAAAATTGGCCCCGGATCTGCATGTTACACTGCAAATGTCGTCGAAAGACGATAGTCTTGCGTCCGGAGAGTGTGAACAAAACATTTATTTGATGTTCTACGCAAGAAAATCGGTGAATGGTATTCTGGAGGCACTACGTTAGAGTGCCTCGAGCGTGCAGCGGAGGCGAAAGAGCGCATCGAGGCACGTTAGACACGAGCGCCATCTGGAAGTCATCTCTGAAAACGAAGGAAGGCGTGCACACTTGCGGAGAAAGATGCGTGCCATTCTCGGTGGCGATAAGGTGCAGAACGCAAAGCGACCGACAGGTGCCACCACCGTGTCGTTTTAGCAAAGCGTTGGTAACACTTGCCTCTTTGAGCATCGCGTTGCAATGTCAGTGCAGCGTGTTTAAGGCTTCGGTCCTTAGAATTACTTGTGCGTGCCTTCTCTAGTATGAAGGCACACATACAAAACATTGACATGTTGTTATGGTACCTCAGATACGCGCAATGATTGCTTTATAATTGACAATCGCACAAGTATGAACACAAAATCTTGAGCAATATTGGTGGGGTGCTGCGGATGGGGTCGGCCGTTTGAGGTATCGTTAAGGGCGGACAAATAGACAGACAGGCGGACAGACACACCAAAATTTTTCAGTCGAAGGTCCCCAAGAAAGACTCATCTAAAAAAAAATGCGGAGCAAGAAGCAGGCAGCTCGAAGTATCCCACAACAGATACAGACGATGCGGCTTGCCGATGTAGCTGTCACCCATGGATGCTGTGTCGCGGTGACAGGGACCGCGATCAAGAAAAGCTGCTGTACGACTTCAACCTCGGTGTGTTGCAGAGTCGTGCACTATTTCCGTTAAAGGAAGGAATTTTCGACACTGCGCAGCGCAGCTCACCGCTGGCAGCGCTGACCGCTTGTAGACAGGGCACGGAAGGATACATATAGATGTGCTCGCCGTTTTGATCGGTCGATAAGGACTGTAGCTCCCACTGTGCTGCATGAAACTGAAACGGAGTATATAGAGGATGCTTCAAGTGAAGGTATTATTGCCAGCTCATAGATCAACAAGGTTTGAAAGGTGGGCATGGTAAGAAAGCATTTGGCGATGACCAACCCTTTAGCACCATGCACCGATAGAATAACGGTGCAACAAAATCACACATTTTTCAGTCACATGGCATCATGATATGATTCCCGAAATTCAGTGTAGTACACAGCAGTATAGTACACAGCAGTATAGTACACAGCTAACACAGCTGTGAGCGCAAAAAAAAAAAAAGGTTAGAGCATTCAGCAGACTAGACCCATGACAAAAATGATACCACCCTTATTTTCTTATCATTGCAACAGAAAGCATGAAAGAAGAATGTGCAAACGAGTTGCCAGACTTTATTGGGTAGGGGGAAATAAAACAAATAAGGTTGAGACTGGCTGTCACATTTTTTTTTTTTTTTTGTAAGGCCAAAGCTGCGTTACTGGCACACCTCTTCTTTACTTTCATTGCTGATGTAACGCCCATTAGCCTCAGCTTGTTGAGTTGTCTAGCTGATTAAATTCACAATTCAAATAGCCCTAAATTTCTTTAGTCTATTAATTTCTCATTGTAACTTAAGCATGTTATTCACACTTAAGTTTTCTTTTCTATGTTCTTGAATTGATTTTGTTCTAGATTCTAAAGACTTTGAACTCTTGGAGGCAAGCACCAGTGCTTGCAGGTCAGTGCTGCAGACTCTAGTTTCATTTGTTGCCAGTGCTGGAAATGGTGGCACATCACCTCTGCCTAGTGTGTCTGATGAAGAACTTCGTGTACTCGCTGAAGTGGGTCTGCAATGCTCTGAACCATCTGTAAGGACTAATGTGACCCGCATCATGGCCGCATTAGGTTGCCTGTTGGGTGCCCATGAGACTCGTGTCCTCAAGGTTTGTTGCTTTTGCAAGTAGTCCACCATTTTGCTCTGTGGTGCACTTCCGAATTTCCGAGAACAAATGGCTGTTCAACCACTGTATAGGTGACAGAGTGGTTTTATAAAATGCCAGAACTACTATTGTCATAACTAGTGCTCGCGGTAATCTAATGAACTCTTGATGTCTTCAGGTGAACCACAACATGCTTTAGTGTGTAAACCGATATTTACTGCAGTTTACACTCTCAACAAAATGACAAGCCCAAAACTTATTAAAATCATGCAATAGTAAATATTTTAATATTTCTGATATTCATATGGGAAAGTGCAATATTTTTTTTCTTTTTAAGCAACTGCATTGTATGTTATCCGTGTGGTACTTTTTTTTCACTTTTTTTATTGCCAAGAACATATGAACAGTGTTCTACTGTATTAAACAAGCAGCATTCTGACTACTTAAACTTTATGCGACATATTCAACAATCGCTGAGCTGTAAACTGTCTTTACATGTGCATATATTGACTATTATTTTTAGTTCTGCTGGAGAAATCTTACGACTGTATTTTGTCATAATTCTTTGTTGCAATAACAGGAAAAGGATCGGATCGCATCATAATTCAACTTTTGATCATTCAATTGTATGGCTTGTATGGCTTTACATATCAGCTATAGAGTTCTTTGGTGCACAACTTAACATTCCAGAGTTCTAATCTCAACAAAGTTGTCCATTGAAGTTAAATAAAATGTCTCCCTTACAAAAGTTACATTTTTGTCTGTCTGTTGCGAGCTTAATATAGTTTCAAATTTTAATTGTTTCCACTAGGATTTCTTGCAGTGTACATAATTTCATTTTACAAAAACTAGAGGGGTTATCTGGCGCTAGTATTTCTGCAGGCTCCGTGAGCGGCACCTCAACCACTGTGGGAATGATATGAAATGCTGGCTTCGAATAGATTTCATTCTTCAGATTTATGGCCTTCGTTTATTTATGCTTAAAGTGGGACAAAGTTATTAAAAATTATAATTTGCCCCATCCCTATGTAAAACATTGCATAAAGGTTGCATGACCATGAAACTTATGTGAAACATGGAGAAATTCAATCACTTGGGTATGCATTGCTCTGCAATTATGCTATAGATTTGGCATTACAGAGTAATAAATTACTTTTTAGGGGCAAAGCCCCTTATGCTGTTGGTCGTGCCCCTGTCGTCATAGTAGCCACCTTTTGTTTAGTCGTTAGAGTGTCCGCTGGATGGCGGTACTTGTACATGGTCAATATATGATGAAAAGATGCTGGATGGCGGTACTTCGAGTGTTAATTAGATGGACGGGCGGACAGACAGACAGTCAGACGCTTCGCCCCAGTCATCATCATTCACTCCGTGGATATGCTGTGATTTTTTTACAACAGCAAAAACATGTTTTTTGCTTGAAAGTACACCTGAAAGGACAGAGTAAGCAAAAATATTGAAAAAAACATTTTTTTTTCTTTTTGCATTATTTGAAATCTGCAGCCTTTTCTAAACCAGAGTCAATCATTTGTTTGTTTTAGTAAGATTTTTTTTTTGCTCTAAAGATGACATATTTCAAAACTTGTGCGGCAGCCTGCCATGCCCCCATTCTTATGTAGCAAGGAATTCCTTGCAGTTCAAGCATCATAGTCATATGGAGAAGTTAGTTTGCAAGCTGGTGTGCATTTGGCACATTCAGAAAAGAATGGGCCTGGAACTGCGAAAATGAAAGGAAGTAGAGGCGTCAAGCTTTCTTTTAGTAAAGCTATATCTGGTCAGATACGTTTTAGTGGTGTTGCCATTGGCAAGCACTAATGCTATTATCATTGGCCCATTAAAAGAAATAGAGCCAGCTTGGAGGACATGCGAAAAGCTGTCCAGTTCACATATTTTCACATAGCATCAAAGGATACCAATCAAGCACACAACTTTTACTCAAAGGACGTCGAAACTTGGTGTAAATTCAACAAAGCCCAGTTGAATGGTGAACCAGTAATTCATAAAGAACACCTTCCAGCATCTGTTAATGAGGCTGTTAAGTTAAATTATCTTGAATTAGCTCATCCAGAATTACTTGCTAAATTTCTCTACGGGAAAATTTAAAACCCTAGTGAGTCGTCGGATTGTAGTGTGGGATCACGCTCTTAAAAAACGTTTTCCTCGGGCACGAAATACTCTAAATGTGCACTCGTGATGCTCTGCTCACTTTTAATGATGGCAATATAGCCCGTGTGAATGTGCTGAACTATTTTGGAACTTCGCCAGGCCACTGTGCAGTGCAGGGCCTACGCACCCTTCAACTGCGTCAACAGTACTGTGCTTACACGGCTCCGTAGCAGGCGACAAATGAGGTTCGCCAGGCGTTTTAACACTAAAAGAAAAAATGATATTGGTGATGAGTATCTGGCTGGTGCCTGTTGTACGGGTCTGTAAATTTACTGTTATCTCATTGTACTTTTGAAATAATGCATATTTTTAACTTTAGATGTGATCTCAAAACATGCTTTTTTTATACTTGTATTCCTTTTTCACAGTAACCACAGTATTAAAATTATATATTTTGGCCAGTATTTAGGTAACGTAATAGAGAATATGCTTAAGCAGAATTATTATTGTGTGAAAAAATGCTTTTCTGCAACACGACTTATAATAGCTATTATCGAGTGATAATTAGGTATTTAAAGCAAAAAAATTATTTTAAAATTAGAATTACAATTTTTAGTGCTAAATCTGCTTCAGTAAAAAAGAGGAATGGTTCATGATCACAATGATAATAATATAATTACTAGTTTTTATGGATATAGAGAAAAAGGTGCATAAACTTCACCTAAAATACATGGCGGGTGACATAAGGCTTACCCTGTTCTCTTAATCTATCAATGAAAATATACTGTATTAAGTGAAACTGCAGTGTTGTTGAAACAAACACTAAGAGTGTCGTATGCTGTGATGCCTGGACTTGTATTTTTGTGCACAGAACGATCATGATAGCAACAGTATATACAATGCATCTCTCACTTTGTTGTATAGCCGATTCAGCAGAGCATGACACATGGCTTTGCTGTCATTTTGCAGCCAAGTTGACTATCTTGGCAAAAGGGGCTTATCAAAAAACATGAAATCTAGGCATTTCGTTGCCTCGGCTCTGCACGAAACATTTTCATGGAGCGAAGTACAAGCGGCACTTTGCTAAAGCCGTCTGATGCAACCTGCAAAGCTGCAATGTTACTGCAAATAGAGAGACCTGTTGCGCTTCAGCCACTTTCAGCTGAAAAGGCACCGCTTGAGTGGTGTGTGCCACGCTCCAGCACCCACGCCAGAGAACACTGTACACAATATGGTAGGATACAGCTCTGCACATGAAACTAGATCTGTAGAAATAACATTTGTGGACAGTTTGCTAAGACAGTCCAGTCCAAAGCCTGTACTTTCCATCATTCTTGTGGTGGTTGAAAGATAGCAGAGCCAGAATGCCCTCTAATTTTTGTTGCGTGAAACTCTCTGCCTTGCAGGCGGATAATAAGTGGATTTCTCAGCTGAAACTTGTGCTGTTGTTATAGCGCCTTAGTTTTGGTTTAAACTATATTACAGTAGTTCATACTGTTAATCAGGTAATAGAGAAATGCTCAGAATATAGCCAACCACTATACGTAGCCTTCATAGATTACGAAAAGGTGTTTGATTCAGTAGAAATATCAGCAGTCATGCAGACACTGCAGAATCAGGGCATCGACGAAGCATATGTAAACAACCTGGAAGAAATCTATAGGGGATCAACTGCTGCAATAATGCTTCATAAAGAAAGCAACAGAATACCAATCAAGAAGGGTGTAAGGCAGAGGGATGCAATCTCCCTAATGCTATTATTTACCGTGTGCTTACAGGAGCTTTTCAGAGGCCTAGAATGGGAACAGTTAGAAATGAGAGTTAATGGAGAGTACCTTAGTAACCTGTGCTTCGCCGATGACATTGCATTGCTGAGTAACTCAGGGGACGAATTGCAACTCATGATTACAGAGTTAGACAAGGAGAGCAGAAAAGTACGTCTTAAATTTAATCTGCAGAAAACAAAAGTAATGTACAACAACCTCGGAAGAGAACAGCGCTTCGAGATAGGTAATAGTGCACGTGAAGTTGTAAAAGACTATGTCTACTTAGGACAGGTAATAACCGCGGAGTCGAACCACGAGACTGAAGTAACTAGAAGAATAAGAATGGGGTGGAGCACATTTGGCAAGCACTCTCAAATTATGACCGTTAGATTGCCACTATTCCTAAAGAGGAAGAAATATAACAGCTGCATCTTGCCGGTACTTAGCTTTGGAGCAGAAGCCTGGAGACTTACAAAGAGGGTACAGCTTAAATTGAGGACGACACAGTGAGCAGTGGAAAGAAAAACGGTTGGTGTAACCTTAAGAGACAAGAGGAGAGAAGAATGGATTAGGGAACAAACCGGGGTTAAGGATATCATAGTTGAAATCAAGAAGAGGAAATAGACATGAGCCGGGCACGTAGCGCGTAGACAGGATAACCACAGGTCATTAAGGGTAACCAACTGGATTCCCAGAGAAGGCAAACGGGTTAGGGGGAGACAGAAGCTTAGGTGGGCAGATGAAATTAAGGAGTTTGCGGGAATAAATTGGGTGCAGCGAGCACAGGACCGAGCTGACTGGCGGAACGTGCGAGAGGCCTTTGTCCTGCAGTGGACGTAGTCAGGCTGATGATGATGATAATGGCAGTTGCATAAATAGGGGTGGTTGCATGTGAGCAGTGCTTATATTGCGGTGGTTGCATGTGAGTAGTGCTTTATTTTCAATGGCCAACATATTTTACATACTGTGAATGTATTTCATGTGCATGTGCAGAGAGTAGGCCAGCATCTTTTGGAAGTTTCTTTCAAGGACCCTGACACTGTTGTGGTAACAGAAGCATTGGATGCTATTTTCGATGTATTTGGAGAAGATTCAACTGATACAGTTGCCCGAGAGATTGAATTGGTAGCCAAGTTGCGGCAAGTACTACCTGCCTTTAAAAGCAAGGTTAGTGGCTCATGGTCTCTGCTTGAAAACTGTTGACAAACCGGCTGTAAATTGTGGTCCGACATAGTAGACAAGGGAAACGATGGTTGCCTGCAGAGCACTGCTAGATAAAATATTATTTACTAGTTTATGAAGGTGCTCATACAGAGTGATTAGTTTACTTTCATAAATTTAGTTAGTTGTAGCCATGCCAGTAGCAATATTTGCCCATTGCTACTTTCCTTTCTTATTTTTTATTTGCTCGTCAGTAGGGTAACCCTTCAATGTTGGCGCCTGACAAAGAGTTTCCTGGGTGCAGCAAAGGAGTGATTACAGGATGTGTGAACTGCTATTTGCCAGGAATCATGTGATCCACTTGAGTGCAGTAACATAGTTTTTATTTCATATTTCACTGGCTTTTTTAAACGAGAAACGATCACAATGCAGTATTATTGTCAAATTGGATCAGTTAACCTCTACAACCTAGCAAAACATACTTGACTTTGCAGTAACTGTTGAAAGTTTTGTCCTATTGATCTTGGTCAATTAAGAAATTAAGCGTAAAAGAGAAACCCTAACTAGCACCACACAATGACAGACCGTATGTTGTTCAGTTACGATCTTTTTTTTTTAATCCTTTGTTTTAGTTACGTGAAACACCTCGTATGTATACTTTTTGTGGGTCACATACAATCGAATAATATTTTGTAGTGATGTCTTCATGTTGCAGATATATTCTTCCTGTGGTCAAAAGCACATACTGCAGTGCCCTTTTAATCAATGCAAAAAAGAGAATGGAACACAGATTGTTTGTGAGCCAGTTGATATATACTGAACGTGAAACAGCGCGTTTGCCTAGATGGAACAAAAAGTTATGTGTGCTTGTTGTAACTTTTTGTCCTGTCTAGGCGCGATGTTTCATGTTCAGAGAGAATGGGTTGCGCATGTATGCATATCCGCCATCTAATACTTCACTTGCCAGCTCAAACACGAGTGAGACATTGTACTCTGTCCAAACAAACATTAAAGGTCACTTAGTGCTACCATATGAAATCCAATATTCTGTCTTTTATTAATGATATATGATGGGGCAGTCAAAACATTCCTGGAATGGTGGTTCAGCTTACCAGTGTTATAACCTATGGCAGTGCTTAATTAATCATGTTTGCAGTAAGACCCTTGCGAACACACATGCTTGATCAGTCGCTTCTTGCCATTGTTAGAAGCAGCAGTAGAAGGCTTCATTTGAAATTTCTTGGAGCTTAGCTGTTGCATAGTCGCCCCTTGATATCGCCAGCCGATGGTAGACTGGTAACTGTTGTCATCTTTACTGTTGTCAGCTTTGTGCTAGTCCTCACTGTCCTTTACGTGTACCAAGCAAACTGCAGGTAAAATTTTCTGCAAGATATCTTTCACTACATATATGCTAGAATTCTGCCAGGTGAAACTTGATAGAAACATGACTGCTTATAATGATTCGTTACAAACATGCCCCCCTACTACAGTCACGAGCAAGTTTATTATTGAATATTAGTTAATTAGGCAGCTGACTGTGGTAATTATCATCCTACTCTGTGTGTCTTACCAGATACATAATTTACTTGAAGAGGTGGTGTCATTTACCTCCTAGTGTTAAATCTCAATATAACCATGAAGTGTTAGTCTGTGAAAACGAGATGTATAAGTGACTTTATAAATCGATTTTAGTGCCGCCGTGTTAGGCTATTATTTTTTGTTTTGCGTCTTCAACAACTAAATGAGCAGCACTGCAGTAGACACGTACACATCGAGACAGTTGGGTTGGTTCATTCAATGTTTCATTGTCTTATTATATAAATTCATGTCACAATGTACAGAAACAAGAAAACATTCTTTTAACAGCCCAAGGTGGTGGCACCGATGGGTGTTATGTAAAATTGTCTATATCCAGCAAGATTTCTGGCTTCAGCTATGTGAGAATATGTACTAACTATGGAGGTGTAGCTGTGTGCAACATTACAGCTGTCATGGCATCTTGTATGTTGTGTAATAAAACTGCTGAATTATGAATGCAAGTTCTTATTTGTTTTATTTTCAGGTTCAACAAGCAAAGACTACATTGCCAAGTCACTACTCAGTGATTGTCACAGCCAAAACAAATTTGATCCGGTTTCTCAAATACAAGGCACAATGGAGAGGAATGCAGAACGGCTGTGATGACTAATGATGCCTCCACTTTTAACTTTAAGAAGTTTTGAAATGATTTGCATTTTATTAATTAAATGTTCACAGATTGGACAGGAATAAACATCGAAAGCTGTTAACACACTGCTTCATGTTTTCTCTTTTTTTTTTAAATGCTCTATGCCGCAGTAGTCTAGTGGTTAAGGTACTCGGCTGCTGACCCGCAGGTCGTGGGATCGAATCCCGGCTGCAGCGGCTGCATTTTCGATGGAGGCAAAAATGCTGTAAACCCGTGTGCTCAGGTTTGGGTGCACGTTAAAGAACCCCAGCTGCTCGAAATTTTTGTAGCCCTCCTCTACTGCGTTTCTCATAATCATACATTGGTTTTGAGATGTTAAACCCTACATATCATAACAATTTTAAAATGTACATTGGGGCTGCAATAGTGATAAAAACTATTGTCCTATAAAAAAGCTTTCATTCGCATGCTACAGTTAGCCTAGCAGCAGAATTACTACAAAAATTGTATGAACGAGAGACAAGTGACATCCAGACAAATGTTGAGTTTTCTTAGTTTTTTATGCCTGGTCGCTTGCATAATGCACAAGGGGGTACCCATAAGTAACCGGAACAGCGCAGTGCATATTTATGTCATTAAGCGAGTATCGCACAAATCATTTCAAGTTATTGCAAAGCGTGGTGTCTTCTTGAATGTTTTCGTATTTTTAAAACCACTTTTGAGTGCAGCAGAGATTTTATTTGCACTTCACGATGTTGAATTGCCTTTTGAGCAAGGGGGGCGAATATGTTAAAGGGACACTAAAGTCAACTACTACGTCTACGTTGATTGTTGAAATGGCGGTCCACAAACCTCGTGGTGTTACTTTGGTGCCAAGGAAGGGCCTATTTTGAAATAAATTTACGTTTTAGTGCTCCGCATCGAGTTAGCCACAAGAAGCGGACTAACCAGACCGCCTCACGTCACTGTTGCCATGCACAACGTTGTCCGGCTTTACTGCGCTAGTAGCAGCAGACTGAAAGCAGTGGGAGCCACAGCAGCAACAACGGCCATTAATAAATTTACTGCTATTGGTTTCGAGATTGAAGACGCTTTTATTTCAACTGCACCCCGCTAGATGGCACCATGTGTCCCATGTAAACACGGGAAAATTATTTTTTTAACCACTTGCGCCATTCCCCATAGTTACGTGCGGCGATTCTTTTTTTCCATGAATCAAAGAGAAACAAACAAGCAGTATTTTATGGCGTCTCTTAATGCACAAACCGTTCTTTACTTAGTGCAGCTAGATCGATTACTAGTGATTAATTGTAGGTGGTCTGTCTGATGTCATTAGGATCACTTTGAAAATGGTCTACTGCGGCGCTTGTGGTCTTGTGCATATACTTTAATTTCTCGGTAAGTAGGGCACTGTTGTTGTTAATATTGTCATTTTAGATGTAAATACATTTAGCTTTCACTCTGACGTAAATTGTTGTTTGACTTTAGTGTCCCTTTAACAGCAGGAAGAGCTAATACCCCTATCACACGTAGCAACTTAAGTGCACTTTGACCAAGTACACTTGCCGCGAGAGCAATTTGCGCGCTGTCACACGAGCAAGTTTAGTGTCACTCGCTGCAAATTACACTTGCCGGCAAGTGCGCTTCCCAACCTCACTTCGTTGTGACCAAGTGTGTAGCCTCAGTACTAGTGGCTTGCACAAAAACACGCTGTTGTCTAAAGAGGCGCTCATACTATTGTTAAACTATTGTATTTGTTATAATGATTTTGCTATGTACTAAAACAAGCCATAAATCAACAAAAATTCTCGCTAATCTCACCCTCGAGCAGTTTGCTGCCACGTCCACTACGCGGATGCGGCGCACACGCTGTGCAATGGCCGCGTCCGTCACGTTGTTTACTTCCAGGCACGCTTGCACATGTGTAGGCGAGTCATTCTCTAGTCGTTTACGATGACGTGTGCCACTCGTGCTACTTTCACAAAGACAACGTGGTCCGATGATGACACATGGGCACAAAAGTAACAAATACATATTGCGCTACAAACCCAACAATTGTCACTGTCATCACTTTCAAAGTATACTTCGCTTTCTCGTGTAGCAGCGAACCGCTAAAATGACACTTTGTGAGCGTAAGTACACTAGCTTAATGTGCACTTAAGTTGCCACGTGTGACGGGGGTGTAACTGCCGCTCAGTGAAGCGTACTTATTGGGAAGTTGGCCTGCACGTTGCTGCTTGAAAAACTGGCAGGACTTGCAGTTCAATAAGCATGTTCAAAAAAGGCATGGATGAAAAATGGAGAACTGAACTTTATGCCTTCATAGTGGCATAAAAAAAAACTCATTACAAAAGCAAACTTGTAAATTCCAGTTTTCTATAAGATTACATATTTTACTATTATTTTAGAAATGGTAGACACTAGCTACATATAAAATTGATGCTGTAAATAGAAAAGTTTTTTATCTAGTTCTCGAAACCTTCCTTTATCACTGTATGTTAGTTCAACCCCATTTTCTTTTTGATTAGCAATTAATTTATTTTTCAATCAAGGCAGCAGCACAACTGTATGTTCACCAAGATAAATCGTCCAGTCCATCGATGTTGCAGTACCTGTAGGTCTGAGCTGTAGGTACATCCAGCCCCTTCCTCCACATTTACGGTCTCCATGTAAGCAACACGACAAGTTTATGTCAACTGCAAAGCACCACCTCAAGAATGCCAATTCGCAGTGAGTAAACTTAAATTTAATCTGTTTATTGTTGGCCTATACCAATATATAATTCACGAGCATTCATGACGGGGTCAATTTGTGAGCAGGCAGCCCATATTCTTACCAAAATTCCCAATTGCAATGCAATCAATGGTCACATCACCTGGTTTCCTGCCCACACGTGCAAGGATGTCCACCCTCTTATCCCTAATGCCAATGAGTCTGCCCATGCCCACGCACTGTTACACCGTGACGGGCATTCGGCCTCTAATTTGGGGGAAGGCATTTAGCAGCTTGATTCCCTCCTCACCTTTAACCGAATATGTAAGCACTATCAATTGTCCAGGTGTAGATTCCTGTGCCCACAACACTCGTGGGCTCAGTCAATCACTTTACGAATTCTGTAAACCAGTACTTGCCCATCGCCCTTAGTTTATAGCAAGTTCATTGACAGCATAAAGCCTCACTATCCTCATTGCGATGAGAGACGATGCACGTTATCCCACATGCTCTGGCAATGCACGGCGCTGCGCGATGGCGAGCCTTTCAGCAGAGGACGCCTGGAAGACTGCAATTACCAGCTCGAACCGGGAGGTCCAAATCTGGGCTGTCCAGAGGGCCCGCAGTTTTGGGGAGGGGCATAACCTTCCTGTCCCAACATGGGTGCGACTCGCAGCCGATCCGCCCTCTTGAGAAGCATCGGCTCCTCAGGACAATTTGTGAATTGGCTGACTGACTGACAAAAACTTGCAGAGTACTTCAGGTATGGCAAGCTCTTGGCTGCTTTTGTAAATGCATGAAAGGTAAAATGTAGCCAGCCTGTACCACCCATAGTTCATGAAATCTTTTTTTTTATTCTACCTTTAACCACCATAATAATGTGCTGTAAAACTAAGTTGCATTGCCGCTAGAAGCCCTTGCATAAGAACATAATGCAGCTGCACTACAGTGAACTTTGCTTAAAAGCAAATTCGTTTGCATTGAAAGCAAAGGACACTTGCTGCAATACCCATTTATACTTTGAGTCAAACGCCTTCAACTTTACCGTCATGGTAGGCAATTTTCCTGCAGTTTCCTTCACTTGTTAGCAGCAATGAAAGTACGGTTAGGGAAGTGCACTTCCAGTGCTGTAATGTAGCAGAGTCCATATATTTGTGAACCTTTTCAATACGTGCACAATGCAGTACTATACTTCTACATGAGAATTCAAAGAGTATAATTATATTTGGGTTTGTATTTAGTTTACCTGTGTTTACCATTATTTTTACCATTAGTTTACCATTATTTTAAATATAATATTGATAATACTGACCGCACAAACAGATTTCACATGATACCTTTATTGTACATGCAGTAAAGCTAACAATACAGTCCGTATGCTTAAACATACACTTTATACACAGATACCAATATTGCTCATAATTATTAACCAGAGATTACAACATACAAGACAAACATCCCACATACAATAATTGAAAAAACGTGAAAGTGGCTAAAGGCACATGACAGCTGGCAAAAGAAAAAAAGACTCGCCTCACCATGTTTTTAACCAAAGCTACACAGAAAAGAAAAAGCGTTTCTCAAACACAGAAAGGAACTGAACTTAGTGTTTGCCAACATGCTTCCACACCTGCTTTGAGCACATATAAATGCAACGAAGTACAGGTATAATATGCACCAACAGTTCATCTTGTTTCACAAAAACTCAACAATGCTGAGGTTACCACACTGCACATTTTATTGAAATTATTACGCTCCTGAGTGAGGCAGCCTTGGCCAGTCAGGTACCGCTGCTGTTTTCTAAGATGTAGCAGGAGCTTATTTAAGTGAAGGCCCTGGCTTCTTTGCTGTAACAGCCAACATTGCTGAGCAGCAACTGTAGAGGCAGACTTGGAGTGCAACACTAAATTTCTGTGCACCATTGCGTTATTGAGTGAGCATTTTAACGTGCATGATAAGATAATCTCTGTGTTCATTAGCACTGACAGATAGGCATGTTAGTGTTGGTTCATAGTTATGAGCGGCACAAAAAAACACGCGAGAGACAGATGAAAAAAAACCACACAAACAAGCCCGGCACTCGTGTCTGTGTGTCATTTTTCTTCATCTGTGTCCCGTGTGTTTTCTTGAGCCGTTCATAACTATGAATCATCTCTGTGTGTTCTTTTTGATGTTATTGCAAATGAATGCACAAAATAAGAAAGCAAGTATGGTACAATTACCACACACACACACGACAGGTGACACTGCAGTAAAAGATGATCACAAGGATATTTTTCATTATTGTTCATTCAACACAACCCTTTCGAAATAATCATTCAAGTGTCTGACATCTTGTGAGCATAGCAGGACCCTACTAATTATCTGGCTTGTCCAAAGCCTGGTTGGCAGCAGTGGCTGGTGCTATACAGTAAAACCACATGAACTCAAATTCTGTTACTTCAAAATCCAGTGTTATTCTGAGGATTTCTGTGGTAAACATGCATTAATTAGGAATTGCATGTTTATTGCTACTCAAAATCAGCATTGAAGTCATCACAGTGCTAACTTACACAGACAACATATCGCGAAGACTTTCACAATAATAAAAAGTTCAAAACTAGACCGGTTTACAAGGTTCCCATCAAGGGCAACTTAAGTATAGCACTATTTCCAACAGGAACCAATGCAATATATCGCTGCACTGTCCAAGAATGTTAATAGCTGTCAAGGCAAACCTGCAAGTTACTACTCTCTAGGCACAAAATAGGCAGCAATGATATTGATGTCAACCATGCATGAACATAATACATTGTGTCATAATATTTATAGCATAACAACAAAAGGAGCATCTGAAAAGCAGTAAAAATAAAAACAATGCTCAGCAACTTATATCTACCATAACAGCACTTAAAACTGATGACAAAAGTAAAAAATAACTGTCATATCCACATACAAACTACTGACACATACCACTATCATCCATTGACGGTCAGACATCTAAACACTGATCATGACGCATGGCGTTCAAGCTAGTCTAACAGTCTGAGCGAAAGCACGTGGTATAGGTAATTTTCGGCAGCCCCAATGAATACAGTGCAAGGACTATGGAAACATCTCACTTGTGAATGCAGCACTCATTTGTACTTGTTCATAAACGTGTGGTGAAAGTCCTTGAAATGTGAAAGCATTGCCTGGAGCTTCTCCAACGGAGGCAATATAGTGGTCCTGAAAACATTCACAAGTCTTGCATCATAAATGCTGCCAGTTCAAACACCAATACAACTTGCAGTTGAGGAGTATAGCAATGAGCTGGTAAAAAGATTGGGGTCACACAAACCTAAAATGGTATGTGCCGGGCACCTGTCCGAAGCCACTTCCAGGGACAACGCACACACCAGTGTTCTCAAGCAGCTGCATTACATAAAAGAAGTCTGGTGCCTGGCCAGCCGCCTGTCAACAGAGCAAAAGACAGGAACTGCATGTATTATGTCAGGCACTGATTGAGATATTTTACTTTATGACCCCTTCCTCAACCCCTTCTTTCCATCAACTCTTAACAGGTAAGAATTAGCACCTTTGCCTCCTCAATGGCTTTTTGGGGTAGTGTGAACTTTGGAAATGCATACATGGCTCCAGCTACCCTGTTGCAGCGAAACCCTTCAAATGAGTTGAATGTGTCAGCAACAAGCTGTGCTCTTTTCTTCAGAGAGTCCAGGACTGCTGTTTTCTCCTGAAATGTGAAGTGAGTCAATTTTAGCATAACATTAATGCATATGGCAATCATGAAAACAAAGGAGTCACCTTGATGAACAAGTCATATGATGGTTCACCAGGCTTTGGAGGGTTGACAACACAGTCCATGGCACACTGCAAACATGAATCATGTCACTAAACAAGCACATGTTTAATATCCACAATAGTTAACAATAACAACAAAAAGAAAAACAATTCTACAACAGCCCTCATGAAATGAAGTCACAGCTTTACGCATATCCACAATATGCTTTCACACAAGTCTTCACTTCTTTGTATTCTTTCAGAAGCACACAATGTAGCAGCTTGACATGCTACATACCACTACATTTGCAGCGCACAATACAGCAAATGCTATATGCTGTTATATAGCATTTGCTGCTATATATAAAGCATTATATAGCATTTACTGCTATATATTGGGGGCATGGCAGACCACTGCACTAGTTTTCAAATATGCCACTTAAAAAAAAAATGTATTAAGGCAAACAAATGACAGATTCTGGTTCAGAAAAGGCTGCGTATTTCAAATAGCACAAAAAAAAAATTTTTTTTCAATATTTTTGTTTACCCTGTCCCCTTAATTCGAACTCGAAGAGGACTATGAAATTGTTCTAATTAAGCAGAGGTCGAATCGACAGGCAGGCGCTAGAATGAACAGGCATTGCACCACACTGTACGGTGAGAATCCAGAAAAGACACCTCTGGACTCGTTCCCGCAAGTTAGGCAATACTACACGTTTGTAAATTAAGTTCATGCTTAACAGTGAAGACAATTTATCCTTCAGTCAGTGACACACGAGAAACAAGCAGGCACTTGAATTCATACGAGCAGTGGGCCTTAGAAGACCCCTGACAGTGAAAGTTCTGTTTGCGAGATTTTTACAGAAATTTGTAGCTTTGCGTCTGGTAATGCCGATTTTATATCGTAAATGCTTTACCGCATTGTATAATTAATGTTAACAGCATTAATTTAGAACTATTTTGTGTCAGTTTGAAATGCCTGCCTAAAATACCGCAAGAAACTAGTGCCCCACAGCGGAGCTGCACCTGAGACTGTTTTCAGTAGGGGGACCCGCGTGAGGTGAACAATGAAACAATGTGGGTGCTTTGAGCGTGTCCCCCTCAAAAAAAAAAAGAAAAAGAAAAGAAGTTCTGGTGTAGGCAGCCAAAACCACCTTGAGAGCAGCCCCACAACTGAGCGAGAGGGGTGACAAACAATAGTCCTCGTGTTGACCCTGCAACGTCACAAGGGGAGTCTCGGTCTACGCCAAACCGCAGAAAATGCCGATTGCACCTGAATACTCAGAAGAGCATGCACCCTTACATTGAAATACCTTATAGGCTACGCTCGCCACTAATAATCGGTCAGAGGTGGTCCCGCATGCAGGACTATCAAACAACACAAGCATCTCGAGTTTCCAAATTTGGTGTCAGGGGTCCTTTAATGCCAAAATATACGAAGCTATTTATGCTCCAACACACTCATTTACACTGCAGAGTTAACACAATCAAAATTTGAAGTCTCTCTTTCTTAGTTTATTTAGAACAATATTGGAATTGTCCAAGGGAATACAGCTAAAGGCAAACATTGCCTGACTGGATTGTGCCGCTCATACAGCAGTAGCAGCAGACAGACTACATTTACCACCATAAAAGCATACATAGAAATTCATCACTACACTTCTTTTGCACAGATGAAAACGAGTAATTTGGGTGATCATTCTCGGCCAATTTCTGCGAGGAGGGACGAAAACCAGGGGGCTCCCAGTTCAAACTAATCTTTCTAGATACCGACTCGTTCAAATTATTGAGAGTTTTCCCCCATGAAAATACATAGAGCTGTGCCATGACCACGACATCACTTCAAATTATCCGTAAGTCCAAATTTAACTGAGTTTGAATTAATGAGCTTTTGCCGCTTTTGCTTCAGGCTGGTTTGGCCAGCCATTACCCAAGTTTTAAAAAAAACATTTTTTTTTTTTCTGTTACAATAAGTAAGATTCTCTAAGAACCACGCAAGTGACCTTATTCACAGGTATACCAGGTCACAAATTCATGGTCAGGGTTGGTTTCCAGTTTGCATTATTTTAATGCAAATTATAACTCATTTCAATTGCAAACTGCAGTTATGTTTTGAAATATAATAATGTAACACATCATTTATGTCTGTTTTTTTTGCCCAACCAAAGCTTTCCAGGACATTTTAACTGTTTCTTGCATTGTGGGTTGATTTAATTTGTGGGTTTTAACAACTCAAAGCAAATTGGGCTACGGCAGACTCTGTAGTAGAGGACTCATTCAACCACCTGAGGATCTTTAATGTGCACTGAAATAGCACCGTACACAGGCACCTCTAGCATTGTGCCTCCATATACACGCAACTACTAGGGCCAATATCAAACCTGGTCTTTTGGGTCAGCAGGCAAGCACTGTAGCCACAAGGCCAATGTGGCTACTATTCTTTTATTATGCATGTATCCCTCCTATGTGTTGCATAATCAATTACCAAAAGCCCTAGTTGTGTTTTACAGCTCCACTACCATCACAGCAAGAAATTTAGCTATCATTTTGATTGCAGCTTAAAGGACTTCTCTACTTACCTGGCCCAAAACAGAGGAACACAATTTGGCAGAAACTGACTTCAACAGGACACGCTTTACAGCTGGATCAAGATTTATCACCTCTACATATCCACCACGCAATCCACACCTGCAGGCAATCGACACAACAGCATTTTTGTTACAGCCAAATAAACTTACCCAAATAAAACATACAAACCAAACAAAAATCTTTCACATTTCTGACAAGCTGGTGTAGAGCACCAAGTCTTGTACTGTACCCAAGCAAACTGCAGTTTCCACCTGTTCATTTACTGTACAGTACAAAACTATGTGGCATCCGCTGCACCACTACTTGGTAAAGCCAAGCGAAAGAGAGATTCGTGCTTGTATAGAGTTTAAGAAAAAAAAGAAGACAAGAGCACTGTACGCCAAACACAAAAATTAGTGGTCAAATGGACCTTTCCCAGGTCTGTGCATGTGCGGCGGTGACGACAAGCAGTGCAACATATTTATTGACGGTCATAACCCCAGAAAAAGAGTGAACTGAGCGCCACCTGGTGACACAAGCTTGCAAATCGTCTCCCCCAAAGGTGCAAATGCAGGCCTTCAGAACTGTTTACCCGCACACCGCAGAGCATTTCAGTGACCTCCACTCCACCTTTGTTGTAGTATGGACCTTTTCATTGAAGGCTCCCTGGGCACCACTACAGTCCTCTCTAGGCTCCCTGGGCACCACTACAGTCCTCTCTAGGTTGTTGTTGTTAACAAGTGTGATCCCCCCAAAAAGGCACGGCTGACGCTGTGATGTCTGCTTTTGTGCTCCTGTGCAACAACCCAGAAAGGAGGGGATCCTCTTCTTCGTTTAAAGGTTTGTAAGTGCATTTATTCAGCTTTTAAGGGCATGCTAGGGCTTTAAAAGCTGAATACGGGGCCTTATACTAAAGCAAATGTTGCATAAAGGGGCCCTGAAACACTTTTTCAAGTAACTATGGAATGAATTTACTGGAAGAGCTTATTGCCTCACAAACTCTACACTGCAAAAATTTTAAGAACCCGTCCAGTGCGAATGGAGCTGCAAAGATTTGTCACATGCTGCAATTGCAGTCTCTCTTCTGTCGTCCCAGCACTGGAAGTTAAGCAGGGAGGGATGGCAAGGTCAAAGAAAAAACGTCACCCACACCTCGTGACCTTAAGCACTTTTTTCATTTTTTTTTTCTTCGATTGCACGGCTTTTTCAGTGTGATTGTGCGTGCATGCGTGGACAAGTCACGGCGTCCCACGGCGATCTCTGCAACGACCGTGCGCGCCATGTTCAAATCAGTCAATGCCTGATAGATGGGCTTTTTCCGAGAGATTTTTGGGCGAAAGAAGAGGAAGCAATTTTTAGCTGACTTCGATAATTTATAGCGAGTTCCAAGCCGCATGCTGCGCTATAATATTTGGCTCGCGTGGTCGGGAGCCTCTACTACCAATCGGCAGCGTTTTCCGACTATCCTCAAAAGGCGTTGCAGGGACCCTATAAGGATCATTTTATGCAAAATTAAACAGCATTTTTCAGTGATCACAAATAGGGCTGAAAAAATTTCCACATTTTTCTTGAAGGGAAAAACTCGTTCTTCTCATTTATTCCTATTGCCAAAAAATTTTCCTGTTTATTTGCGGGAGTTTGTAGCTTTGCACCAACTGAGCTAGAGGGCATCAAACAATTTTTTCAATGAATGTTCATGTTATGTATTTGATGAAATGCTGTTTGTAGCAAACGAAAGTGATATAACTGTAAAAATAATGACCTTCTTATGTATATCAATTCTTCAAATTATTCAAGGGCTTTCGGCATGACCAAAATTGAGTAAAGTTGCAAAATTCGATACTGTTTTCCAGGAACATAGCGAATTGAAAGGCCACAAATAAAACATGTAATGGTGGTGTGTTCGGTATGCTACAATATAAAAATAATCTAAGCACTGAACGTATAGTCGATCGGATGCAGACAGCGGCAGGTTTGCGATCTGCATCCCAGGTCAGTGGGCTTGGGCTGAAGATTGCCACGGCAAATGCTTCATGCCTTCAGCGAAAAGCTCGTGGAGATACAAAATTTCAAAATAATAGAGTTTAAAAAACAATACCCTCTTGAGTAACTTTGTATATGACCAGCTAATATGTAGAGCTTTTTATTTCTAATGTAGTATCATGCATATTTTTAGCATGACCACCAAGGAGAGTTTTTTAAATAATGTATATTCAACATTTAGAAAACAAAGTGAAAACTGCATTTTTTTTTCAGAGAATCTATTCTACCTTCACACTCAAATTACCTTTCTTTTGTAGCATGTTAATGAGACCACTATCACATATTTTATTTGTGACCTTTGAATTCGCCATGTTCTGGAAAAAGAAATTAAATTCTGTTACTCCGTTCAATTTTGCTCATGTGAAAAGCCCTTGAAGAATTTGTATAAGTGAATGTCATTTTTGCAGTTGCATGTCTTTTATTAGCTCGCCTCAAACATTTTATCGAGTACATCCCACAAACATCCCTTGAAAAAAAATGTGACACCCTCTAGCTCACGATAGTTATTGCGCGAGAACAAAACGACGACACAGAGACAAGAAGGACACGAAAGACACGAGCGCTCGTGTCTTTCGTGTCCTTCTTGTCTCTGTGTCGTCGTTTTGTTCTCGCGCAATAACTATCGTCATGCCATACCAACTAGCCCAAGCTGCCACACCTCTAGCTCAGTTCACACAAAACTAACTATCACAAATAGGCTAGAAAATTTTTGGCAACATAAACAAAAAAAATGAGTTTAGAATTTCACAAACAATATAGAACTTTTTTTCAGGCATATATTTGAGGGTAAAAAAATGATGTTTCATTAGGCATGAAATGACCCATAAGAGTTAGGGTTGATTGCATTCATGCATCTGGAAAATTGCATCTTAGTCAGCAGGAATCATGCAACAACTATATCACCAGGAGCTCACTGTAAAAAAACTTGCAATTTTCTTTCAATGCTCTCAAGTACAAACTCACTCTCCCATGTAGCCTTTTGAAGCAGACATAAATGAAGCAAGTTCCATGTCGGAGTAAGGGGGACCCATGTTGTGCATTATCTTGCGAAAACTGTGGAATGCAGCTCCCTCAGCATAGATATTGTGCTGATACACCTGCAAGCATCAACAGAATTCAAGAGCAATTTCAACAAATAAACCATAGTAAATTAAGTAACTAATTACCTCATCAGCCATAAGGAAAAGCTTGTGCTTATAAGCAAACTCAACAACTTCTTTGATATTCTGCTCTGTCAGGACTGCCCCTGCAGAAGAAAACAAGCCATCGCAAAGAAATGTAATGTTCTAAATGCCTAGTAGCTGGGAAAGTTGGGGTGGTTCACTGTACACTCCTATGATGCGTAGCATAAAAACCTTTATTGTCTACTTTTCATATTATAACAAAAACGTCTACAGTGATGTACCGCTACTTTTTTCTGGCTCTATATTTCAGCACATTAAAAAATTGTATCTTTATAAAATAATGCCAGAGATCCTCTCAGAAAGAAAACTACATTTTATTATATGGTAATAAATAAGGGAGGTAAAAGAACCCAATGACATTCATAGCCATAAAGTTTAAAGATCTAAGACAGTACAAACAAGTTGGAGGCATTACAATAGAGGTTATTCTATATATGGTCAACTTCTATTTTGTTGACCTCTAAGACACTGGCGAAATTTGCTGATAATATCTAATGGATGAAACTAAAGGTGATCACAATCAAGAGTCATGTATCATATGCCAGTGTCTGATATTTAAGGTAATTTGGTGAAGTTGTAACATAACTTTGAAGCAAAGCAACAAGACATGCTCTAGAGTAACAGCAGGACAAAAAAGAACATAACGAGTACAAACCAAACAGTCAAATAGCAAATGGTCATAACTGTGTTATGTGCTAAATTAAAGTTCCAACAATGAATCTGCTGCCTGCACTATACTCTGTACTCAGCAAAACTTTGCTACCACTCACCAGTAGGGTTTCCAGGATTAATTACAACCAGACCACGAGGATTGCAAACTTTTTTAGCTTCATTGAGAGATCTTTCAAGTTCTTTGATGCTCAACGCCCAGTCGTTTTCTTCATCCAAATAATAATTTATCTGCAGACATCAATAAAACCTCAATTCAAACCAGCATATCAAGCCAAACTGAAGTGTAAAGCTGCATTAAACAAATTGTAGGTGGTACTGAACCCAAAAACTTTGCTCAAGCTGATCTGAAAAAAAGAAACTCTTCATTCATGGAGGTGAACAAAACTCTTCAACCATGCAGGTGAAAAATAGAATCTCAATATATAAGCAACTCCTGGCAATAATTACATATTCACTCAGCAAACCTTATTAACAAATTATTACGAGTTTTGTTGTGTGAAATAATAGGGTATGATTACGAGCTGGCACTTGTGAACTATGCCATACCAGTTGTGTTCTACGATGAGCGCACTGTTTTAGCAGTGCCACAGAATAACTGTTACTGCTGATACTTCCAATCTGACGATTCAAGTCTGCATTCTACTATAGCAGATGAACCATATAAAACAGACACAGGAAATAAAAAACCCACTGCTATTAGAAAACCTGCTGCTGTTAAAATAAAGAAAATAGATTCCCACTGCTATTTTTCAATCTTGTTCTTGCTGCGAGTTTTTGCAAGTTACTCTTTACTTTAATTTTTTTTCCTTTATGTTTTGCTGTTTACAGTATTCTTTATGTATCCCCACTCCCCTCTGTAATGCCTTCGGGCCCTGAGCGTACAATAAATAAATAAATAAACTTTGAAGTGAGGCTTCACAGCAGTGCAGACTTTTTTCTAGGTAGGCGTTTTCATGGCATAGCATTTCTAATGACAGTAAAACCACCTTTATAAGAGGGTAACATATGCTGTGGTGTCTGCAATTCATTTATTTTGGATACTTTGAAATTTCGAACAATTTCAATTCATGTCAAAATGGAATTGAATACAGCAATATTCGTTTGAGCATTTGAAGTGCTCAATTATTCACACATGCCTAGTCTATACACTTGTGGAAGTTTGGTATCCTGGTGGTGGAGGCTGATGCAGCCAACTAAAAATGAAAAAAAAAAAAAAGACCATAAGCTAAACATGTGGGTGCATTTGGGCCAATGGAACCATGAGAAAGGAGCATTCACAGCTACAGATATGCCTTCAGTAGCATGCTGAACATTAAATAAGAAGAGAATCTTTCAAAGCTGCTCTTTCCTCTTATCAGGAAAAGTCTGCCATTAAGAAAACGAAGACTTGATATTTCTTTCTGAAAAATTTGAAAAACTTGACATCTCCAATTTCAACTCTTGCTTTTATACCGGTCATTTTGGCAAACATTTTCAAAAACAGCTTTTCTCTATTTCAAGTTCAATGTACACTGAATGCATTTTTTTTAGTGATCATCAATTAGCAGTAGATTTATGAAAATGCCAAACAGAAATGCAAGACACTCTGACAAGATAGTGCAGTAAGCTTCACGCCCAAATAAAATTCAATACTTGTATTTCCAGCTCTCCTACAAATTACAACATAAAAAAGATCTATTTGTGAAGCCAGAAGTTCTGAGGAAGATGGCTTTAGAATTTTAAAATGCAGATAAGCAGGAACTAACAAAAACATGCCACATACAGTACATTGCAAGGCCTGCAAACCAATTAGGACATCCACTGATGAGCTTGTCAAACATCTGACATGAGTTTCAAAACCAATTTTTAATCAATAGTAACCAATGAGAATGTTTTCAAGAATGCCCCCCCCCACTCTTTTTTTTTTCGTAAAAATTTGGCTAAATGTCTGATAATAGGAAATGGGACATCCAGGAAAAGGGTAAATTTCTTCCTCTTTACATGTGTATCAAGTGATGGAGGTTTAACGCACCACCAGCAAATTAAATGTCATCGGCATGTTTACACCTGTTAAGTGACATCAACCAAAATATGGCACGGCTTACATTAATTCACTATGATTTATGCTGTAAATTTAAACACCCCCCCCCCCCCCCCATGTTATTATGTTTTTGTGCTTTTTTTTTTTCTTTTAGCCCTCACATCCCTAGGCATGGCATCGCATAAGTAGGCAAGCAGCTCAATGTAAGTGTGCACTCAAACCTACAAAAATGCAGCCACCTGTTAAAACTATGCAAAAGAAGCATTTGACATCAAAATTATGTCACCTTATGAGCACAAAGTGAGTAATTATGGAGATTTTCATGGAGATTTTTGAGAATCACAAATGCTATGCATTTTGTATCAACATTACATCATTTCATGTTTTGCTGCTTGAACAGAAAAGAAATGAGAATACAATACCTGATGTACACCATACTCCGCAAGGGTTGCTGAGTAAAGAGGGTACTGGGGGATTGGAATCATCACTCCAGATGGCTTTCCATCTTTATGCACATTAAGCAAGTTCAGCACAGACTAGAAAAAAACAAACTCTCAATTACAAACTGCTCACTTCATGAGAGCAGGAATTTAATCAGGCATGCAATAATAAAAACATCATTTTATAACTTCAACATAACTAAATCAATTAAATAATGAAGTGTACAGACCCGAACAGACTCGCTGGCACCAGTTGATAGGAGCACATCCTCATATTTTGCATTCACACCATCTCGTTGGCTTATATACTCGGCAACATGTTTCCGAATAATTTCGACGCCTGCACTGTCGCTGTAGGCACCTGAGCAATAAAAGTAATACGAGCTGGTCAACGATGATACAAAACTTCTGAAGACATCTTGTGAAAAAGAGCACATCAGCATGAAGTTACTATATACTGCACCTAAACCTTTCAATGCAACAAAATGCATCAGTAGAAATTTGATTGGCAGCATCATTAAAATAAAACTTGTGGTGAAGCATTTTAATTTACATGATCAAGCACATGAGCATTGCTTTATCCGTATTTGCCAGTTGTCATGTCGGTATATGAAATGTGTAAACAATGTTTACAGTGTGCTCCAAGTCACTAGTGCTTACCTACGCTTTTTCCTCCACAGCCCTCCAGAATATTTTGAGCTCTTGATTTGACATCAGCTGGAAACAAGTCCCCTTTCATCAAGTCAGGTTTTGCACACGCTGCTATAACCTTAGAGAGAGGGAGCAAGAAAATGCCAAAATGATCATGAAAAGAACACACAAGCTACAAACATTTTCATTCATAATAGAAAAGTTGAATCTAGCAATGCTGCAAACTAAAGACTGGCATCTTGCTGTTATTTGAACAGCCTTAATGAATATGAGCACAAAGCACCTAGCACTTCAGCTAATAACTATAGAAGCCAACAGGTGCAAACTAAAAGTTCAGCTGCATGCGTGACAGAAACGACAGTTCTATGCATCAGCAGGAAGGTTGTGCTGCATTCATAGCAACAAACTACAGGAGCTGGCAATGCCAGCTGACACCAGCATGTCAAACTGCTGCAGATAGAAGGAAAAGTGATTGACTGATGGGGTTTTGTGAAGCTGCACTGTGGACTACAAAGGGTTCATGCAACAGAGGACTGTAGTTCTAATCCCCAAGGCTTCTCTCTAAATGTGTTATCTGCGTTCAGCCACAGGAGTAGAAACCAAAAAAAATGGGAAACATCAATCACAACTCTGATGCAAAGTTCCAAAAGTAGGTCCACTTTCAATACTGAGAAAAGCAGGTGGCATTTAGAGTAAGCATAAGCTACTTCTGATTTTCTTTTAAGATTTGCTGCTCTGCCATTTTACCTTTAAAAAATCAATCCTTGGAAGAAAATGATACATTCTTTAAACGATTTACAACATCCAACAAGAAGTTTTCTACTTATAGTGGCTTGTAGTGTAATTACAGCTTTACTTAAACACACAAAACTGTCACAAGGTGTAGGCATCAATTCCTACTAGAAAAACGAGCAGAAAAACAAACTGGCATAGCATGAGTATAGTCAACATGCGAGAAGCCACGTAGTGCAGTCCTCTCCATCCAGAGGACTGCACATGTCCCCCTTGAATATAACCTCTTCATCAACTCTGTAAAGCGAAGAAAAAAATATTTTAAAGGAAATGAAAATGAAAGAAGCTTTCAAAACCTACGTCGAAATGCATAGGTAATGCACACTTGGCCAGTTTATCGAATATGAGGTAAAAGTAAATGTCACAAAGAAAGTATGTTGCCGCCCACAAAAGTTCTAATTAAATTACACTGATAACAACCTTCTTTAAAATAGAGGATGAAATCTAAAAATGAAAATTATGCTGCAATGTATGGCTGTGAATTAAGACTGCATACTATTAAGAGCCTTCAGCCAGCAAATACAAGCTAATGGTAACCACCAAGAAGCTTACAAGAACTTGAACTGCCCTTTGACATTTAGCTTAAAGCGGCCCTGCAACAATTTTTGAGCATGGTCAGAAAGCTCTGCCGATTGGTAGTAGAGACTCCCGAGAACACGCAAGCCAACTATTATAGAGCCGCATGCGGCCTGCAATTCACAATAAATTTTCAAAGTCAGCAAAAATAGCTTTCTCTTCTCTCAACAAATGACACAAGACGCTCAAAAACCACTCTTGGAAAGTCATCTATCCGCCATTGGCTGATTTAAACATGGCACTCTCGATCGTTACAGAGATCGCTGCGAGAGGCCGCAACTTGTCCTTGCGTGCGCACGCGATCACACTGACAAAGCTGCGCATTCAAAGAAAAAAAAAGTGCTCAAGGGTCACGAGGCGTGTGTGACCTATTTTCTTTGCCCCTGCCCTCACTCCCTGCTTAGCTTCCAGCGCTTTCGTCAAGACAAAAGAGGAGAGCATGCAATTGCAGCATGCGACAAATCTTTGCAACTTCACTCGCACCAGACGGATTCTTAACATTTTTCCAGCGTTCAATTCAAGAGGCAATAAGCGCTTCAGGATCCCTTTAAAGTGTTTCAGGGCCCCCCTAAAGCTCCTAGTAAATTTTCTGTTGGAGGCATTTTGAAATGCACATAAGATAACTTTAAGTATGTCACCTTTACCAGAATGCACACCTATAGAGCAGTTGCCCCATACATGAGATGCCTCATTAGTTTTCATTCCCTTCATTTTAACCATGGTGCTTCTAATGTTCCTTTCTTTCGAATCTACATGTATGTACAAGCGTAAAAACTTACCAGCCGACAGTCATATGCCAATCTGTGTCATTATGTCCAAGCATTGTTTTCCGCCTTCATATTTCTTTTTCAAATATGGATAAACCACAGAATATTCCAACACACATTTTTATGCAGATGATGTTGCAGATGGCCTCGCGTAGCAAAAAAAAAAGAATGAGATTGTTTCCTCAACAAGTTACATTGCTTGTAAAGTTTTCACTGTTGTCAGGGGTGGTGCAAAAAGTCTCACATTTTTCAAAAAATTGCAGGACTTTAATGAGCACTTGAATATGGGCCTTTTTTTAAAGTCTTCTCCAGACAAAATTAGCATAGTGCAGAAGATGGAAAACCTTGTAGGACACACTGTTGTGAGTGTTGTTTTACCAATGACAGCAGTTAATTCCTACACGAGCTTCCAAAAAACACACCATTTAGCTTTCGGTATCACTGCCTTTAGCAAGGAGTAGCCTGTCCATTGTAACTTGGTGCTAGCAATACTAATAAAGCATTGTTTTACAGCGAGCCACTAGCTCCTAGAAAATTTTTTGTGGTGGCGTCCTTACAGAGAAGAAAGATTACCATTTTGTGCTATTGAAGTAAAATGTGCAAATTCTTCGAAAGCATGGGTTCAACATACTCCACAGCATTTGTTGCAAAAAAGAACAAGCATCCTAACCACATAATCCACAAGGTGCTCCCCACAAAAAAGCAAACCACGTACTGCTTTCTACTTACATTTCCTGGTAAAGGCAACTGTTGCACAAGCTACTGCAGTGACAGCTGCTTGCAACGTGCCTGAATTTGGTCTTGTACATAAATGCAATGCAGTGGTTACCATCATTGCACCACAGAGATCACAAAACGAGAGCCACTACCAATACTCTAATGCAATAAAACAGTGCATACCTCCAAGCAGTTGCATAGTGGTGATTTCCAACAGTTTTGCTAGAAATCCACTTTCGCAGGGCTGGGACAAAAAGTCGGTTCCTCCCCATACGCTGAACGTCACATGTAATGACTTTTAATTGTGTTCTTTATTTAGGTTTGATTTCTTATGCTTGTGACCCCCCCACCCCTTGCAATCTTTTTTTAAATTCGAGTTTCTTGTTTTCACAATGTCGCTGTATTTATCCGCCCTTTGTAATGCAAATTCTAGGCCAATTATAGGCAGTAGAGCTGGAAAGGAACAATAAACTTGTTTGCACAACAGCAAATAAAGGGACATTTGGAGGCCTTACAGGCAAGTATAGCTGCTGCAGCAGCAGTGTGTACAACTGTATACTACAACTGTAGAGGCCTGTCATACACCACATATTACTTCAACCAGTTTGAAACACTGTGCATACATTTGTAAAAGTACCCTAAAGTGAAACAGCGCTCACGAGCTGCGGCCAAACCATGCAAAACTACATGCCAGTGCACTCTATCAGCAGATAGTGAGAGTACGTCTGGCTAACTCATCCAGGTGTTTTAATGCTGACCCTGTCTTTTGCTCATCCAAAGCCACGCTGCTACCATTACAGCTCATCGTGGGCACTTTCAACGCTTTATGCTTTGACCACACTGCGAGTGCTTTTTGAATCGCCAAGAATTCCACTATTTTTGCCCTAACGAGCAAATATGATCGTAGCGCGGCTTTGTGCCAAGCCAGCATTAGGGCGAGCATCAGAATATAGGGATGGTTCAGCCAGACTCTCGCTATCAGTATCTGCTGATAGAGCGTGCTGGCATGCAGTTTTGCCCAGTTTGGCTACAGCTCGCATGCTTCGTTTCACTTATGGGACGCGTATACACGCTTCCTGAGTGGCCAAGTGGCACTCATTCAACTTCATTAGGCCATGTAGTGCTGCAGAAGATCACTTTTCTGAAGACACTGCCATGTTTCACGAGCTTTGCATTCTGACCAATTCCGAAAACCCAAGCCAAAATACCATTTTATTTTATTTTTTGCTTGAATAGACATAAGCAATAAATTGTTCATGCATTTTAAGCTCGAGGGTTCATTATTTTTACTCAAAAAAGAGCATGAATGACTGCAGAACAAATAGATAGTTAATTACACACTAAGATTAATTACTGAAAAATGAACAAATCAACAAATTACTATCTTCTGTTTCTTATAGAGTACCTTGAAATAAAGTTGTGTAAATTTGACGAATATAAATACAGTTTATAATGTTCACCTGAAGAGAATAAGACGATGATGAACTTTTTTTTTATGCAGGATTTTTTTTTAAGGAAAAGGAATGTTGGGTTATAATACCTGGCGAAAGAAGGTCAATGGCACTTGACCCATTGCATGACAATCGCCTATGTTGGCTCGTATCACTTCAGTGAAGTTAAACTTCTTGCCCTAGAGAAGAAAAAAAAATCCAGTGTACATAAATATTTAAAAACATATTAACGGGTCATGAGCATTGCCGTACCATGCATATGAGGTTGAATCAGTGTAAAAGCATTTGCTTGCGGTGTACATAATCAAACTCTAGAACTTTTCGAGCGAACCCGCTTTTTACTGCGGTAGAAAATAAAATGATATCGTAGATTACTCGCCGCGCCGGCGTAATCTTAATCGTGAAATTCCGTCAATCATGTCCGTTATCTGTTCCGTAATTCGCACTTCGCGGAATGCGGCTTCGCCATGACTACGGAAAGCGCTCAAAGCACTGCCGAAAGCTGCTTTTCTAGCAGTACATTTCACTGCTCACTGACACGCGCAGGCATAGATGAAGAAAAAAAAAAGGAAGAAGTCACGCGCAGCCCCGCACGGAGACAGACCGAGAGTGACTACACCCGCACGTACAGCCGCTCAACACATCTGCTGTGCCGTTTAACAAATAATCGGTGCTTAAAGTTTCGCGAGCATGGCTGTAGTACATGCAGCCGCCTGGAACATGAAACCGCGTAGCCGCAGCATCACTATGTCACGTATACGCGAAGCATGGTGACCGGAAATGTACCGCACTCATCGCTTTAAGGTCCCTTTCAATTTCTCCAGCTCGAATAACTATGGGACCACGAACTACACTTCGTATATTCGTTCGTGCGATCACGCGTACAGCCGCTCAACAAATCTGCTGAGCCGTTTAGCAAGTAATCGGTGCAAAGTTTCGCGAGCATGGCAGTAGTAACAACCGAGCAGGCTCCTGCAAGTACGTGCAGCCGCCTGGAACATGAAACCGGGTAGCCGCAGCATGTCACGTATACGCGAAGCGTGGTGAACGGAAGTGTAACGTACTCACCGCTTTAAGGTCCTTTTCGATTTCCCCTGCTCGAATAACTATGGGACCACGAACAGCATACTCCATAGTTATGAGGTGGGGATTTATGTTGTCAAGAGACACCGTTCTCCCAGCCATGGTAGATGCGGAACGACGAACAGCTGTTCCTACACAGTAGCTATGAGCTTTCAGCGACGCTCCCTCCAGCCGATAGTCACGTGATAGCCGAGCCTCCGATAGGAGGCGAACTTGCCGGAGAACTGCGTGCTTGTGCATGTCTGTTGGAAACTACGCAGCGTTCTCTGAAAAAACGCACTCTTTGTGGCAGGTTTTGCAGTTAGCAAAGTATCATCAACAGCTTATTTTCAATGCATTCGCAGAATCAAGGTGACAAAGAGTTACAGGCACAAGTTAACGGATATTCCATTTCGTGTGTACGTCCTCGCGCAAGTAAACACTCACAGGTCAAAGCAGTTCCGCAGAAACTATAAGCACGGATACTTCGCAGTTAAAAATATACTTAAACTTTATATCCGTCATATGGCTGTCACAATGTCTATGTTACTGGTAAAAAAACGCATGCTTTATTTAGTATTTTAAATGTGTTCTTAAAACATCCGCAATGCATCTACTGTATTTTGCGATTGCATTGTTTTTGTTGCAGCACATCATAAGGTGTGCGCCGAGACTACAGTGGCTAGAATACTGTACCGAGACGTCGGCGTGCTGCCGCCGACAGTTTTCGCTGCACCACCGACGCCAACTGATCGGCGCGCCGCCGCCGCCGCCATTGTGTTCTTTTGGTGTTTCATTTATGTACGATTAATTGTTTTAGTAAGCCTGCCTTTCTTAGGCAGTTTATTCTGTCGCCAGTAAATTATCGGTCCTTTCTTAATTCTGCCCTCTAGCAAACGCATTGCAATTGATTCGCCTTAAACTTAAATAACTGGATCAGAAAAACCTGTTCAGTGCTTCTAATAACGTAAAAAGGTATTTTTGGATTCAAAATAAACGTTAACTTTAAGCTACTATCAAGCTCACTGTAGTTAAGCGAATACAGGTCGGGGACAGCGCCAACGGCGGTGTTCTGGCCATGGCTGACGATCGAGACTATATATTTTCTTTTACACAATATGTATGAGTAAAAGGTGTGGAAAGTCGGTATTGGCATAACACTCTTGAATCAATACGACTGTGAAAGCGAGTGAAGGAACAGTTTCAGTTCAAAGGGGAAGATCGGCGCTATTTAATGTAGAAGGGTCTCTATCCCAGACAACGCTCCGACAACCTGAGGTTGTCCTGAGGATGACCTACACCGTACGAAAGTATGACCTGAGGAAGCCCTCAAATGAACCTCAAGTGGTCCTAAACCAGTCCGTTTGTCCGGCCTCAGATCGTCCTCAGGGCATCCAGAAAAGAGCACATTATGATGAGTCTAGTACTTTTTGAGGACGAAGCATACAAGACCTAGGCACTCATCAGACCTTACGAAAAGTTGCTCTAATTCTTCTTTTGGAGCGCTGAAATGACAACTGATCAATCAAAAGTGCCTGAACATGCACACTCTTTAAAGCACTGCCTGTGAGGTTTCAGTAACAATTTCTTCAAGTATAGCAATAAAAACAGCAATGCACAGAAAACATGTTTATTTTCAGGAATGAAACTTGGCAGTTTTCACTAGATGAGACTTCTTGCCCTGTGCCTTCAGAGGTCTTCATCCGATGGGCTTGACAACGCGACACTTTGAAGACATTCTGTAGTAATAGAAAGCAGCATATCTTGAAGCACAAGTGAATTTAGAGTATCAATAAGAATATTAAGACAATAACAGCATGCCAGATTTGAAAGCATAAAATGAAAATTATATTACCATAATGTGCAGGTACGAACTAGCCATTATATAATGGTGAAAATGATTTATATAGTTCATGCTTGCATACACATCAAAATTCGAGTAAGGCAAGAAAATTATTTAAACTATAACAGCAAAAGTATCATATGTTATGATAGCTTCAACAGCACAGATAATAAAACTCACCCTCATGGTGAGTGCGAGAAGTTCTTAAGCGCTGCTTCTGGAGCTTTTCCCCAGCATGCCGAAGCCACACTTTAATCACACACTCGATGTCATTTTTTTTTGTTTCCGGAAAATTTCGCCTCACGGCCTCTGAAAAAGTACAAAGTTCATAAAACAGGAATTACACAAACATAATACATTAATATAATGCTACATAGGTTGTTTGAAGAAGTACCTCTAGTCAGCATGATCGACATTTTGATAGGTGGGCACATCATCATTAAAGGTCCTTGCCATCCTTCCCCATGTTAATTTCAAGAGTACTGACATTGACACTATGTGTTGCATTACAAGAAGAACACCACGAAGAAGACATCATTGTAACTTTTTTGAAACCTAGCATGCAAAGAATGATGAGGCGCCTTTGACGAAAATACGTCCATGTATGAAAATGTTGACCAGCTTGTCTTAGGTACTTATTCCTGTTTAGAGATCCTCAGTGATCACTATGAGCTTCCATCTGTTAGTTTTCATCTGTACATAAGATTTCCACTACAGTTAAGAATGCCTAGTAGTGCTACCTGATAATAACTTCTGCAAGTAGTGAATGCTTGCGTATGTGTGCCATGCAAGTATACTAGTGTGCTTGAAGAAGCTGCAGGGTTTCTTACTGACAACAGATATTTCATGCTAAAAATTTTCCATGTTTAAGCACATAATTTTAATTAGCAAGCATCCTAAAAAATTTAATGCTTTCATGAAAAGATTGTTCTTTTGCTATTGACTTCAAATGAAAGATAATGTGGATAACAGACTTAGAAATGTCTGTACTCAAACACGGCTCTTGCAGCACATGGTGTTGTGAAACAAATTACTCACTGCAAATGACATCTGTGACACCTAGATCCACAAACTTCCTTTTGCCTTTTTGGCCTGCCCAGCTGAACTGCACAGCAACCTCAAGGCTTAGCAGAAGCTCCAGCATCCTCCTGGCTGCTGCCCCAAAAGTTGAGCCACCAAGGCCAGCAAGCTGCTGTATCTGTACAGTTTTGAGGTCATTATTTTTTTTAGAAGAGTAGCTTAATGCAGTGACTAGAAAAAAAAATTATAGAAAAATATAATGAATGACGTACAAGCTTTAGCTTAATGTTGCCATCAGCAGCAAGTCTCCCCTCAAGACTTAGAAATTGGTCAATATCCTTGACCGGTGTCAAAACCACATCATCATTTGTCTCATCTTGAAGCCTCACTGTTGTGTTGAAAAGGTGCTGCTGCATGGCATCAACCTGTCGTCCCAGCTGCTCTAGCCTCATCAGGATAGTTTGCGAAATTCGCATGAGTTGACGCACGTATTCTGTAAAGACGTGTTCATGAAGTAATAGCGCTGAATTGCAACATATAAAATGGCAAAAGCTGAGATAACATTGAAAATGAGAAGTGCTACTAAACACAGCAAAACAAGCACACAGTTGTTTATGGCTTCTCTGCACATTATTGTCGGTTTTAGAAATTTGTGCCTACATGGCTTCAGTTATTTTGTTAGCATGCTCAGTGATGCCTTTTTAGGACCTGAATACGCATGCAGAGTTGACACTGAGATGAAGCACCTTCATTGCGTGCTGTGATTCAGTGTACCCATATATTTACAACCTAGTTTTCAACAAAAACTTGGAATAAGTTCAGAAAAATTGTTGAAAGTTAGGTTATTAAGTGAATTTGTGAAAAATAGAATAAGCAGAAACAGATACTTTAATGTTTTAAGCACTGAAACAATGTGTGACCAGACCATACATATAACAGTTGCCATAGTTTTTGCAGCAAAGTGATGCCACTATCACTTTCCCAACGAAAGCAAAAAAAAAATGTTTAAAATATAACTCTTCATTTATGGGGTAAAAGCGTGCTCATCGCCATCAAAGTGACACACAGTCCTCATTTCCACTGTGATCAAGAGGCATGTTCTCTACACTAAATAGGCGACAACAGTTGTTTATGAATTAAAAGTATTAATTGTGGCACCTTCGCTTCAATTTTTCTGAGACATCAGGTATTTACACTTGATAAAGCAACTACAGTTAGTACATTGTTCCGAAATTGCAAATAAGCAATTATGCTGCTTACGACTGGCACAGCTATAAGACAAAACGTTTTGCTTAGCACTTGCAAAGATTTTAATCTAAAGAGAAAAAAAACTGTATTCCCTAGACAATAAATACATGCTCTTTGCCATAAATAAAAAATGCTCTTTGCCATAAATAAAAAATGCGACAATAAAAACATGCTCTTTGCCATAAATGCTTATGAATGTCCGGATAAAAAACTTGAGCATGTTTCCGGCATACTCTATCTCACTTGCAGGTGCAGCTGGTGTGGAAAGAACAGAGATCCCCACATGTAAAGCTAAGAAGTTCTTGTACATGTGTGCAGGAATCAGTGATGACAAAACAACGGGTCCTCCATATAAAAGAAAAAAGCGAAACTCAGTCGCTTTCCACCGATCAAGTTCAGCAATGCTCCTCGGCTTTCGGCTAAAATCACATGGAACGCACCGTGCAATTTGAGAATTTTTTTCCGACATCTCAAGACGCACTTTGCTTCCAAGTCTGGTCACTTTTGGGCCACGTACCCACAGTGTCAAGAGCTTGTTCATGACACCCAAGCACACAAGGTGCATGTAATCTAATGGTATATCTTTCACTAGGTCAAAAGGAAGTTCCTCAAGAATACTTTCGCCTGTGTGATGCTCCTCCTGGACTTTTAAGCGAAAGCTGTCATCTGTTCGCTTGCGAGCATTGACGTTTGGGAAGCACACCCTGCCCTCACAGTAGACACCTTTTACGTCACATTTGGTGCAGCTGTAATAGCCTGTGTGGCTTCTGACATATAATACAAATGCCTTTGCTGGTGCATCACATATGAGGGCATACAAGCTAACAGGAATTGCAGTTTCTCCAATGGTAATCCCTGTTGTGATAGCAGCATTTATGTCACAAACAAATGGTCGCAAAAAATCATTCGCGTTGTTGGGCTTGCTGCTTCCGAAAAAAACACCCACTATAAATGGTGCTTTGTCCTCCAAATTACTTATGCGTCCCAGTATGCACCAAAATTGGCCCCGTGAACTTTTTGAAACCGGCAGACCGTCAATGTTGAAGCTAAGCTTCAAAATTCTTGGTAGTTCTGCACAATCTTGCAGCACTCGCTGTAGGCCTGCACTGAGGCCGAAATGATGGTATTTCCCGCCGGCCAGCTGCAACACTTCCAGGCACTTCTTGGGCGTCTGTAACAATGCCCTTGCAGTTGAAGGGAGCGCGCTGAAGCATTCGTGGGACTGTAGTACTCTCAAGAGCGATGTAACTGAAGTGTGCGATGCGCGAGATTGTAAGGCCCACGCTTGCAGTCTCTCACGAAAGGCCAGCAAGCTGTCCACACTGCCGCGTTCACAAACTTGCTCTTCGTTACTCCCAGTCGGTGCCAATTCGAAAGAATCCCTCTGCCTCACCTGCGAGGTCGCCGAAGTCGAAGCCGCAGCGCTGCTGTCATGGAAGGCACGCCGTTCGAAGTCTGTGTGATCGTGAGGCACAGAAACACTGCAGCCGCTGGGGTAGCACGCGTCGCCAGAAATCAAAACGTGTCCTTGGGGCACATCCGTTTCTGGAACGATCGAGGAGTGTGCCGAAGGCCGTTCTCTGTCATGAACACAAAGGCGACGATGGCCGTCTTCGAGGTCGACCGCACAAGCCTCGGAGGGCAAGTCGCTCTCTCTTTCGGCGTTGCGGGAATCTCGGTCAACGTACCGCGTGTCATTTATGACATCGGCCTCACTGTCAATAAGCTGAAAACTAGCATTGACGCGCCGATTAATTTCACGCCGAAATTTGCGATCCGCGCTCTCAGCCATCTTGAACAGCACAGAGCACAGTAGAATGGTGGCTAGACCAAAGAACACCCACCACCAGAACACGTTGTTAGGCTAGTCAGTTGGTTTGTACATACATACATGAATAAGCAGTAAAGATATACAGCGCGAGGCTGAAAATCAACTGTCCTCTCTTTTTTTATTTATTTACCTTTGCGGCTTACAACTTCAATATGAAAATTTAACAGAAGACACTCACCTGGCATGCTTACGATTCTTTGAGGGCTTCTGCGAGAAGCTTCCTCTATGGCGAGAAGTGTTGTATTGGAATGTTGACTCGACCAATGACTCGACTTGACTTACTGCAGGCCCATAATGATGATGATGATAGTTGCGTCACTTTAAAATGGGTAAACAGTGTCGTAGACATCCAGATTTAAAAGCACCTTGACTGCGCATGGTGACCGCATTAAGGTACTGCTTTTTTTTTGTTAGCACCACCACAACTTCAGTCGCCCACTCGTTTTCCCACAGCGTTCTAGTTCCAATGCTGCTCTATTCACGATAACCTAAGCCAGCCCAGTCGTCAGCATGGTCAGTTGTCGTCTGCTCGATGGGACCGTGCGGCATTGCAACACTGGACACTCGAGAATAACGTGCTCGCTATTCACACTTTTCACGCCTGCATTCATTTTGGAGCCGACACCGTTTATACTCGCACCAAAATTGGTCTGCCGCACGTGCGTTCATTGGGGAAACGGGTCAGACCACAGTCAGTGCGATATAATTCCGTATGCACGTCGGCGGTAGATCACGACCAACGAAAACGTGCAGGCAGAAAGTTTGGCCTACGATCACTTACAAAGTAAATAAATAAATAATAAATAAAAGAACACGTCTTTCTCGTGTTGGCTTGAAGTGCTTCCTCGTGTAACTATCTCATTTTAATGATCGAGAAGTACTTTACTATTATGACTCGAAAGTAGGCATACGAAATCCCGTGGACTTATTCGTTAACAGCCAGAAAATTAACCAAACACGAATTGCGAAAGCTGCATGCACCTACGAAACATGCATATCCTCAAAACGTCCTCGAGCAGACGATATCAGGACAATTCTTCGTCCTTAAAAAGGTCTCAAAGGGGCATTTTGGGGATAATCCTGCAAGTGTCGACTAGAGGACCAAATGAGGACGTCCTGAAACTGCCGAGGACGTTTGTACCATATGAGGACGACCTCAGGTCGTCGAGTGTTGTCTGGGATCAGTCTAAACGCGCAATAGCTAGCTGTTTGCGCATACGTATTTAGAAAAAGTTACTAAATGAATTGGAACACAGTCTTTAATGAAAAAATAAGGGACAAACACAACAGGTGAAATATGCTCTAGAATATCAAACAAATGATCCAGTTGGCAGGTTTAGCAAGGTCGACAATTGGGCGAGATTGGGATCACCGTAAACTTCGGGTGAAGTACTGCGCAGAACATGCATGAATGCATGCGCTCACTGGATTCCGTGCCGACTGGTTGTGCTCTCGCGATCTCCGACGACAGTGCAGCTCTGGCCGACTGGGTTGGTCCGACGCCACCTCCAGATGCCAGTCCCCGACGACGACGACAGCGTAGCTCTGGCCGACTGGATTAGCCCTACTCAATCTCCTGTTGCCGACAAGAGCTCTCGCCAGTGGTGCCCCGTCCTCGGATTCCTGCGACCGTGTTTCATCCTTTCTATCTTCTCTTCCGTCGTCCCTCGCTGTCCCTGCTCTCTCTCTCTCTCTCTCTCTATATATATATATATATATATATATATATATATATATATATATATATATATATATATATTAGTTATAAACTTCGAGAATAGTGCAGTATAGGAAACAAAACAATAAAATATTTATTTAATCCTAACAGTTTCGGCTGGTGGACCAGCCTTCTTCGGAGGATCTAAGTGAAATGGTACAAGTTCCCGTAGTAGAGGGTCACCCCCACAGTTTGAAGACCCTAAAAAAAAACGACACAAACGGGCGTACGAGGTGGCAACAGACAACAAGAAGCAGAAGAAGGAGAGGAACTAGAAAGGAGCGACGGAGAGCCGCCGGAAATGAGCGGGTATTTTTCTGGCATTGTTACTGGGTATAGGTAAGAAGCGCCGCCAGCGAAGGCGACCAAGAAAAACGGAAAAATGTGGAACATGTTGCCGCTTACTGCGAGTGGAACATGTTGCCGCTTACTACGGCCCCAACGGAGGTGCACACGGACGCCAGTGGTGTAGGCCTCGGCGCTGTCCTGGCGCGGCGCAAACTCGGGTTCCCTGATTATGTCGTGGCATATGCAAGCCGTACGCTCACGAGAGCCGAGACAAACTACACCGTGACGGAAAAAGAGTGCCTGGCGATCGTCTGGGCCCTTACAAAGTTTCGACCTTATTTGTATGGTCGCCCATTCGATGTCGTCACCGACCATCATGCACTATGCTGGCTGTCATCATTGAAAGATCCCTCAGGCCGCTTCGCCCGTTGGTTTCTTCGCTTACAAGACTACGACATCCACGTGCTCTACCGCAACGGACGCCAGCATGCTGACGCCGACGCCCTCTCGCGCTCCCCTCTGCCTGAAGCTGACGTTCTCTGCTCAGTATCCTCGGTTGCTGTTCCTGCCGTTGATGTTGACATCATCGCTACCGAACAGCGAAAGGATAATTGGATCGCCCAACTGATCGACTTGCTCTCTGATCCGTCCGCAACGCCATCCACGCGTGCCTTGCGTCGTCGAGCTCACCATTTCGCCATTCGTGACGGCCTCCTACACCGACGCAATTACGACGCCGATGGCCGGCGCAGTGGCTACTCGTGATACCCCGCAGTCGGCGGTCGGAGATATGTGAATCCTTCCATTCTGATCCACAATGCGCGCACTCTGGGGTATTCAAAACCTACCATCGCATTAGACAACGCTACTTCTGGCGCGGGATGTACCGCTACGTCCAGCAGTTTGTTCGCCCCTGTCTCGCTTGCCAACGCCGCGAACCGTCCGCACATATGTCACCAACCGGTCTGCAACCGTTTCCTTGCCCTGACCGTCCCTTTGGGTGCATAGGTATGGATTTGTATGGACCACTCCCTCTGACGTCCACTGGCAACCGCTGGGCCATCGTCGCCGTAGATCATTTAACGCGATACGCCGAAACCGCCGCTCTCCCTGCGGCTACTGCGCGTGATGTTGCGTCCTTCCTACTGCATCGATTCATACTTCGCCACGGTCCACCCCAGGAGCTTCTCAGCTACCGAGGCCGTGTCTTCTTGTGAGAAGTCGTCGACGCCATTCTCACTGAGTGTCATTCTGTCCACCGCAAAACTACTGCTTACCACCCGCAGACGAGTGGTCTGACCGAACGCTTTAACCGCACCCTCGGCGACATGCTTTCCATGCGCGTCGCTGCCAACCACACGAATTGGGATACTATACTGCCCTTCGTCACCTACGCCTATAACACCGCCCCCATGAGCACGACCAGTTTTTCACCTTTCTTCTTGCTGTACGGAAGGCACCCGTAACACACCATCGACGCGATACTCCCGTACACGCCGGATCCATCTGAGTGTACACCTATTTCTGAGACCGCCAGGCTTGCTGAAGAGTGTCGCGAGCTTGCCAAGACTTACGACGCATGAGCAAGAGCGGCAGAAAAGTGTTCGTGATGGCTCTGCCACTTCTGAGCCCATGTTCCTTCCTGGTTCCCTTGTATGGCTCTCAATCCCGACCTCTGTAGCTGGCCTTTCTTCCAAACTACTCCCGAAATATGAAGGTCCTTACCATGTGATCGAGCGCACATCTCCTGTCAACTATCTTGTCGAGCCAATTGAACCATCTTCGGACATGCACAGTCGCGAGCGCGACATAGTCAACGTGGAGCGCCTGAAGGCTTACTATGACCCACTCGTAGTGACAAGCTGTTAGGTCGCCAGGTGGCTCCCTCTTCGACGCCGGGGTAATTGTAGAGAAGCCTCCGAACACTGAAATGTGTCGAACTCTCAAGCGCTTTCTAGTGGGTCTACCCAAAAAGAACGCCGCTCGCGCGGAGAGTCCGTGCTTGGCCGTTATTGTCGCCATTGTGTATACTCGCTGTGTGCCGGCTAATAAACGCCATAACAATATATATATATATATATATATATATATATATATATATATATATATATATATATATATATATATATATATATATATGGTTCGGATACTGCCCACGGCAAGTTACCTTTCATCCACTTTTCTTCATATTTACATTAAAATTTGGTCTAATATCTTCCCCTTTACTTTCCTTGGCATTATTGTCTGTTAGATCTCATTAATATTCTGTAAAAACACAGAAAAACGAGTCCTTAGGTATACACTTCTTTCCTTCTTCATTAACAAGGGTCTCGTACTGGCAGACTTAGTGCCTTTAGGTTGTATACGAGGGACTATTGGTCAGCTGCCCACTCGTTATATATATATATATATATATATATATATATATATATATATATATATATATATATATATATATATAGTTACGGGGCTCACTTTGCTTTTCTTTTCCCTTCTATAACAACATAAGAATGCATGCGGACAAAACACAAAGTGTGGGAATGTGTGTCTTGTGTTTCCTCCGCTTTGTAATGCACTCCACGGACGATCAAACCGAGTAATCTGCGCCTTAGAGCTGTTTCACATGTCGCGACTGCAGCGAAAAAAAAAACAAAAAATCGTTCCATTCACTTTGTTCGCAACCGCCGCGTGGTTTCGTTTCACATGGACTGTAAATGCTCCACGATTTTCGCCCTGCGTCTGGAGCGGAGAGTTCTTGCCACCATTCTTTGGGGCCGGCACGATCGAATGTAATGCAATTATCTCTGCATTATGATATCATGTGTGATATCATTTATTGTGTTTAGTTATGCATTAAGAAAATTATGTACTAATCTATTCCCACCCCTTATGTAATACCCCTTTCAAGGGGTCTTTAAGGTAATAAAATGAAATGAAATTCAGTTTCCATGAACTGAAACAAAAAGCCCACTTTTTTTCGTCATTTAAGAACACTTTCCATTAAGGATGACTGCCAATTGGGCATGTTGGTAATTGTTTATGATGAGACAAGCGCAAAAAATACACACACTCAGAGAGGACACAGACAAGCGCTTGTCTGTGTCCTCTCTGAGTGTGTGTATTTTTTGCGCTTGTCTCATCATGAACACTTTCCAATCTAAAATTGTTTTGAAATGCACAGCATCGGTCATTTACCATTCCTCTGCGCAGCCTGAAAATTGCAACTTTTTGTGTCATTTAAAACGGCCTTAACCTCGCCCTTTTTCTATACAACTAAATTCGACTAACTATATATCTAGATGCCGATTCGTCGCAACGGGTTTTGAAACAGGGCATCAATAACGCAGCTTGCTTTGCGAGTTGCATCCTAATATTCTGTAGAGTAAACCAGCGAAAAACACGAAGACAGGAAAGGAGAACAAGCACACAGAACAAGCGAACACGATGTTTATTACAGAAAACCCAGCCGCACACAATCCGGCAACGCATGCTGCCTGATTCATTTCACAGTTGCACACCTAACAGTGCACTTACAAGCAGCACATTTTCATGAAACACTAGAATGTCGACGCCACCGTGCAATCCCTATGTAGCAACGCGAATTCTTTATCTGTAAGGAAAACTTATGGACTATTTACGCATGACGCTTTGCCATGATCTATTTTATTTTGAAGGTTTTAAATACGTTACGTTTAAGCTTGTTTTTGATTCATTCGCCAATGACACTTATTGATTTGAAATCAAGGACGCAGATCCGTTGCAGTGCAGATCCAGAGGTGAGTGGCCACCATGGAGTACCCGTATAGGGAGCAGAATGTGGTGTTCACGCAGTCTGTCATTGAAGCTGACCGGCCCTTCTGACATTTGTAGGCACGGCCGCATAACAAGGAAATTTCGAAACTTACGTACGCCTGCGCTGCAAAGGCTGTAGCTGCGCCCCTGATTTCAAATCAAAATACCATAAAAAATAATTGAGAAGTATGATCGAACATCAAAGCTGTGAAGCCTTTCGAAATAATAAAGAAAGGCAAAATGACATATTCGTTATGATATGTGATTTGATCCCTCAGTTTTTAGTCAAGGGTTGCACGTGACGCTGATATTTTGGCGTTTTGTGGAAATGCGCTGTTCGCAACACCTTGACGTACTTTTAATTGTTGGCTTAGTACTGTTAAATTCGCAACGTTACTAGGCTCAGATAGCCTATTTACGTATGCGCTGATCGTTCATGCGTGTGGGGCTTTCATTAATAATATTTAGTTGTTAGTCCTGCACTATTTGCCCTGTCTCGTTCCTTTGCTGTTTTCGTGCTTTTGGTTGATTTCTATAGTTCGCTAAAGATCATCACTTTTATCATCATACGAGTGACGTAACAACCATCCTCACACCCATCCTCTTCTCCCGATAACAATATCGGGAGAAGAGGATGGGTGATTTGTGATTGCTGTTCATGTATATATATATATATATATATATATATATATATATATATATATATATATATATATATATATATATATATATATATATATATATATATATATATATATATATATATATATATATATATATATATATATATTTGCCCTCCTGCTTGGACCCAAATAGGGTCTGCAGTATTGTATAAATAAAAATAATAAATAAATAAGTTCCCATCTTGCGCATATACGAAATGATCATCAACGCACGACGCGATCAATTGCACCCTTCATTCACAAACTATGAGACCGATCAACCTCCTTTCAGCATATGCTGTACGAGATATTCAGAAAGGTAATCTAACTTTTACATGGTGTTTTACCATAGATATCGTCATGCGAGTAGTCGAATAATTGATGAAACTGCCCAAAAAAAAGAGCCCTCTATATGACAGATTATAAACGATATTCAACTCTGCAGAGATATATCAGCGGTTATAGATGGTTGTTGAAGTGTTGTGTTCGGTAGTTCTGGAACAGGAGATTCGGAAAGATGGTGTCGAGGTAGCTTCACGATCCTGAAGGAAACTTGACGCTTATTCAGAATAATTATAGGACAACCATTTAGCCACGTGACGAATATATTGTGAAACCAGACGAAGATTTCGTCTCCACTGAGCCCAAGCCCGCCCAGGTCGTCGTTTTTGTCTATATAGGCATTGCCACCACACTTTACCTATGGCGCCAACGTATTGATATGATCTTAATTTGAAAAAAAAAACGATCGAAAAACGGCTGGGTCATAGGTATCGCTTGCACTGGATTTCGTGCCGACTGGTTGTGCCCCCGCGATCTCCGACGACAGCGCAGCTCTGGCCGACTGGCTCGCCCTACGCCATCTCCTGATGCTGACAAGAGCTCTCACCGAGTGGTGCCCCGTCCTCAGACTCCTGCGACCGTGTCCATCTTTCATATCTTCTCCTTACTTCCGTATGTGGCTGTTGGCTGTCCTTGCCACCCTCTCTATCTCTATACCTTTAATATCTCCATATCCTTTTTAATAGCTCCTTACCTCCATCCCCTGCGCAGAACTGTGGAGGTGCCCTCTATTGAGAGAGCCACTAACGGAAACTGCGCTAATCCCTTCCTCTTCCCCTTTCAAAGAATTCGCTCAGAGGATTTCAAGCTGGACGGTCGTGCCCTCGCGATCTCCGACGGCAGCGTAGCTCCCGCCGCCTGGTTCGCCCTCCGCGGTCTCCTGACGCCGTGAAGCTCTCGCATTGTGGTGCCTCGTCCTTGGACTACTTCGACCAAATACCCACTTCCCTATCTCCTTCTATTTTCCATCGCTTGCATTTTTCCCTATCTTTTCATCTATTTCCTTCTATTCTTTTTATCCCTCATTCCCCCTCCCCTATAAGGCACTGCACCGTGTCGCCCTTGAGGCAGACAAAAACTAGATGCCTTTTTTCCCTTCCTTACAACCACAACCAACCCTTTCAAAAGTCACTTATACCGAAGCAACAAAAGGACCACCGCTCGCCACGATCAATTAGCGGGGCTGGTTGTGATCCGCTGGAACACCACTCTCCTCAACCAGGCCTGTTGTGGCTGGATTTCGTGCCAACCGGTTTGGCCCCCGCAATCTCCGACGACAGCGCATCTCTAGCTGCCTGGCTCGCCCTATGCCTCCTGACGCCGACAAGAGCTCTCGCCGAGTGGTGCCCCGTCCTCAGACTCCTGCGACCATGTCCATCTTTCCTATCTTCTCCTTACTTCCATATGTGGCTGTCCCTGCGCCTCGCTCTCTCCTTCCGCTATCTCCATCTTTATACCTCTTAATCCTATCCCTTTAATCTCTCCTTATCCCAATTCCTTGTGAGCTACTGTTGAGGTATCCTCCCCCTGAAAGAAAGTTACGGGGCTCACTTTTCTTCTTTTCATTTACGCGCATCCCCCGGGAACCATGTAGAGCTTGCCGTGTCGGGCTGCATAACGCCTCACTTCCACTGTCGGGAGGACAATACACATATTTGGACGGCCATCAGCAGGCCCACAGCCCTCCAGCGACCTGTTTATTGTGGTAGGAGTAGGAGGAAAGTGGACACTGCTTTCTCCAAGACTCGGCACCGATCCCCATTTGTTCCATCGACAGGTACTTCCACAGCTACTCCGCTTTAAGAAAAAGAAGCAAAAGTTGGAAAATCCCTTTTGACACTGACAAAATAAAGTACTGTTCAATAACCCCTGCCCCCCCCCGTTTATTATTATTATTATTATTATTATTATTATTATTATTATTATTATTATTATTATTATTATTATTATTATTATTATTATTATTATTATTATGCTCCGAAAGACCATTAGTAGACAGAATTAAGCTGCATTTTGTGGGAGTGACGCATACGTCGAACATCGCGGAGGGGATCAGGCGGCATTCGGAGAGCCTTCGCTGAAAAGCTGCGGCGTTGAGTCTCCCGTTGAAAGGCCGCAGGGTTGAGTCGAAACAAAATGGCAGTTAGAAAAGAGACAGATGGAACTTCAGGAATGCGCGAAAATGGGTACAGTAGGCGAGTGGTAATTTCTCACAGCGTGCAATGCTTTTGTGATTTTGGGAGACCATTAAAAACCGGAAATGAAGAGGCACTACTGGCCATGTAATAGATTAACCGAATTACTCGCAAATGTCAGTAAAAAAGTGTGCATTTAAGGGCTCAATATTTTGTTAGATGTCAGACGTCTCGCGTACCGTTTCCTTGTGGTAGGTGGAAAAGGAAAGGAAGGACAGGAAGGTTAGCCTTTCCTTACGTTGTGGTAGAGTGTGCATAGGACAGGCGGGACGCTCACAGAACATGAAATGTCCGTCAGATCAGCGGGAGGAGACTCGCCTGCTCGACCGCCGAGTATGCGGTTGCTTTCCAGTTTTTAACAATGCCCAGCATTGAAATAATTTAAATGCGAGAGGGAACTGATGGAAGCATATCAAATGCCACGATATACGAGAGGGAACTGACTGAAGCGTATAAAATGCAAAGAAAAAAATTGCCCGCAGCTTCCCTCGGGGGAACACTGAGGAGGATGGGGAGCATATAATTGGTTAACGGGGTGTTAAAGTGCGACTTACTTGGGTCGATGGCTGAATTGGTTAACGTGGTTGTGAAATGGGGTGTTAAATTGCGACTTACTTGGGTCGATGGCTAAATTGGTTAACGTGGTTGTAGGAGGGGGTGTTAAATGAGTGAACACGTACACACGTATGCGAAAGGACGGCGCTGGTCGAAGGGACGTCGATCATTGTGTTTGTGGATTCGTTGGAATTCATTTCACCGCGACCTTGGACGTCGACGCGCCGTACAAACCAACCGACGAGCGGCAACTGAGCGAGCGAGCGCCGACCTTGAGTATATATACAGCGCGACGGCGTATGCACTGTCAGCTGTCGAATGTTCTCGAAGCGCGACGGCGCATGCGCGTCCACTGGAGAATCAGGGGAATTGTAGAATGTTCTCGAAGGGGAGAAGCGCACGCGGCACAGATGGTGGGTGACGGTGCATGCGCGCGTCAGCTGTCGAATGTTCGAGAAGGGGGAGAAGCGCAACGACGCATGCGCGCGCGTCAGCTGCCGATGTTCTCGAAGCGCGACGGCGCATGCGCGCGCGTCAGCTGCCGATGTTCTCGAAGCGTGACGGCGCATGCGCGCTACATTATACAGCTAGCGAATGTTCGTGAAGAGGAGAAGCGCACGCGGTGTGTAGAGGAGGAAGGGTGCAAAGATGGTGGAGGAGTGAAGCGCGCGCGGTGTGTAGAGGAGGAAGGGATGCACAGATGGTGGAAGAAGGAGGAGGAAGCTTGCGGACGGCGCCGCACTACAAGCCTCGAGTATTAGATGCTCCGCATCTAAAAATCATGGTCCTGATCCTGTACCTTCCATAGCGTTATCACGAAAAGAGCCGGATCATCTTTTTAGATGCACGTTGAGGCAGTTGTTCTATAAATCATTCCTGGATTCATTTCCATTTGTTTTGTTGTGTTAAACCCGCTCAGTTGTTCAGCAGTCACCAATGAGTACTTAGTTGTATTTAAAGTCAAATAAAGAACACGCACGGTGCATGCTCATTCGTGTCTTCCTCATCCAAGCTTACTGTGACGCGCACACAATAAAGAAACATTTGTGAACGCACACAGTACGTGCCACGATATGTTTCGATAGAGCAAACAAGGTATGCTGTAAGATACTGTTTTTGGTGTCGCATTATCTCGAATGAAGGCAGAGTGGTTGGCATTGCACAACGTTTAGTGCAGACAAGCGTTGAAAGTTGGGCAGGCTGATACGGGAAAATAAACAAAAAGAAAAAAAAAACTGCGCAGCCAGAGGAGACACGAAGAAAGAAAACACGCGCGAGTTTGTCGCTCCTCGTTTCTTCGCATCTCATCTTGCGGCGCAGATTTTTCTGAAAATCAGTGCGAAATATGGGCCCAGTTCCCGCCTTAACAATGATATCCGTGCGCTGGCCGACAGTGCGGCACGCACCTTGCCGTAGCAGACGACATGGTTCAAATATACACCCTTGAAGCATCTGCGCACGCGTGAACTGCTGCCGGCGCACGATAGCAGCAGCGCTAGTTGCATCGCGATTAGGGTGCCTTGTCGCGATGTCAGGCAGAGTATTTTGAAGTACTCTGGTGGAATGAACTAATTCTCCGGCAGGTGACAGTAGTGGTAGTTCTTCAGAGTTACTCTATATTACCTTTGAAAGATTGCATATATATATACATATATGTGTATATATATATATATATATATATATATATATATATATATATATATATATATATATATATATATATATATATATATGTATATATATATATATATATATATATATATATATATAAGACCAATCTAAAACGACTTCCCAAACGAACCTTGTACTAACTTACTCCTTATCAGCGCCACGAATCAACAACATACTTTCCCGACATTTCAACATAATCAGGCAAAGCAAACGACTAACTTCTATTTTCGCGAGGCCACCTGACGTGGTGTACCGCCGGGATAAAAATCTGTAGGACATTCTTGTCAGAGCGAAAACAAACACCACAAATTCAATCAGGGTGCCATCCCTGCGGAAAAGCTCGATGCAAGGTATGCCCACAGATGGTCACAACACGTGGATCCAAACCGAACTTCTCGGATTTCAATTTCTGCATAACTGAAAGCCTTAATTGTGACTCCAGTAACGTAATATACATGCTACATTGCAACATCTGCGGACAAGAATATAGCGGCCAAACAGACACGCCATTTCGGCTGCGGTTCAATAATCACCGGTACCACGCCACTTCACTGCCGAAGCTACCTTTATCTAGACATCTGCGCCTGCCAAACCACAGTTTTGAAAATATCAGCGTAACTCTTTTGCAGTCCGGTTTCTCAAACAGACGCGAGCGCGAACAGCGTGAGGCATATTTTATTTTCAAATTTCGTACATTAGTAGCTGGCATCAACGAGGACCCCGGAAAACTCAACTGCCTCTGAGAAGTAAGTCAGGAGAAAATTGGTGACAAATATTGATAGCTGGAGACCATGCTTTTTTTCTGACTGACTCGTTCGTGTACACTGTCCTTTCTTGTGTTTTTTTTTACATGCACATACAAGTGTTTACGTTCGCCTACCACTTCATGACCATTGAAGGGAAACGGACGAAGATTAAAGGTAAATAGCCGACCGACCCATTAACGAGAAACCTTTCCTTTACGCACGCCGCCCGCCGAACGACCCACTACGGGGAAACCCCTTTCTTTACGCACGCCGTCACGGACCCTCCCGGCACCGCGGCGACAATCTTGGGTGGCCCGACACACGTCAAGAACTGAACAGCACGTGATATGAACCGTATGTGGACGTACACGGACAGTTGGTTTCGTTCTCAGTGTTGACAGTGGTTCTTCCTCTTTTTTACTTTCTTTCTTTTCTTTCTTTTTCTTTTTTCTCCCCCTCCTTTTTTTCCTTTTTTTAGTTCCCTCTCACTCTCGCAAACATGTTTCAAGGCGAGAGGGACGCGGCAGCAACGAAGTTTGGAAATTCATGTCTGTATAACTCATCCCCTGATGAAGGGAGGACCCCTCCCGAAACTGTTGGGAAATAAATATATTTATCCTTGTTGACAACGCTCCCGTTGTGCCATATCCCATACCTTCACGAAGACTAACTGGCCCATTGAGTTATTACTCCCACTATATATATATATATATATATATATATATATATATATATATATATATATATCCTGCTCACAGTTGGTAATTTTTTCATCCACTTTTCTTTCTTCTTATTTACATTCCATTGGTTTTAATAACTTCCCCTGTACATTTCTTGGCATTACTGTCTGTTATATTTCATTAATATTGTGTTAAAACACGGAAAAACGAGCCCTTAGGTATACACTTCTTTCCCTTATATATATATATATATATATATATATATATATATATATATATATATATATATATATATATATATATATATATATATATATATATATTAGATCTAACAGACAATAATGCCAAGGAATGTATAGGGGAAGATATTATACCAAGTTGTAATGTAAATATGATGAAAAGTGGGTGGAAAGATAACTTGACTGCCCACGGCAAGTTATCTTTTCACCCACTTTTCTTCATATTTACATTACAATTTGGTCTAATATCTTCCTCTATACTTTCCTTGGCATTATTGTCTGTTAGATCTCATTATTATTGTGTAAAAAACACGGAAAATGAGCCCTTAGCCCTTAGGTATACAATTCTTTATATATATATATATATATATATATATATATATATATATATATATATATATATATAGGTTTTTTTCTTCTCGACGCGAGATGGCACCTCATCGCGTAAAAGCAGTCCAGACGTGTTCCAATTCTCGGCCAGCATGGGCTCGGTGCTGTCTTCTAAGCAGTTTGCGTAGACTGTCTACGTGCTGTCTAAGCATTGGAACACAGCCTAAATCTTGCTTTAACCTCCTTGGAGAACAACAACTTAGTCGGCGCTGGCTCACATTTGGTGGATTCCGCCATGGCTACGTGCTGCCGCTGGCTCCACCTGGGGACAGATGTTGCAGCCAAGCCACGATTACGAAGGCTGCGCTCTCATCAGCCCCGTACGCCACGGTTCGGTTCGGTTGCGCCTTAATTTGTATTAAAATCTAAAGAAATTGAACGTTAATCACATTGAACCTTTGGAGAAGCGTCTGCTTGTGTGCAGACGACCATTCCGGCGAGATTCGATCTATCTGAGCGATTCGCTGAGCCGCCATCTTGTATAGACAGCAAAGTAGCCTGCATCGCATTCGTCTACGATGCGGTCTTCTCGGAGCTGTCTATTTTGCCGGATACGTGAGAATTGGAATGAAACTTAAGATGGCCGCCGTCCATTTAGCTGTCTATTTAACCGTCTACGGGAGTATTGGAACACATCCTTATTTAAACCGCCTTGTTATTATCGTCTAAGAGGCCTGATGTGCGGCCTTACCGGTAACCACCGCCGGAAACGCACTCCCTCACCAGAGAAGGATTGGCCACCCTGGTACAGTATCTTGCCACTACCTCCCACATGCATACGTCAAATAATTCACGGCCCTCAGTCCCCAGCAGCTGCGAAGCAACTGACCACGGCGGCGGTCAGATCTGCAACGCCGCAGAGGGTGCTAAGAATCTCTGTATCCGGACAGGCCGCCATTGGAACCTGAACTTGGCAACGTTTAACGCTAGAACATTATCTAGTGAGGGAAGTCTAGCTGTACTATTCGAGGAGCTAGAGGGTGTTAAATGGGATATAATAGGGCTCAGTGAGGTTAGGATGACAGATGAGGCCTATACGGTGCTACAGAATGGGCACGTCCTTTGCTATTAAGGCTTGGGAGACAGAAGAGAACTGGGAGTGGGGTTCCTAATTCACAGAAACATAGCTGGCAACATAGAGGAATACTATAGCATTAATGAAAGGGTGGTAGGTATCGTAATTAAACTGAATAAAAGATACAAGATGAAGGTAGTACAGGTTTACACGCCTACATCCAGCCATGATGACGCTTCAGTTGAAAGCTTCTATGAAGACGTGGAATCGGCAATGAGTAAGGTAAAAACACAGTATACTATAGGGATGGGCGACTTTAATGCAAAGGTAGGGAAGAAGCAGGCTGGAGACCAAGCAGTAGGAGATTATGGCATCGGTACTAGAAACGCCAGAGGATAGCTACTAGTAGAATTCGCAGAACGCAATAATTTACGGATTTTGAATACCTTCTACCGAAAACGAGAAAACCGCAAGTGGACATGGAGGAGCCCTAATGGCGAAAATAAGAACGAAATAGACTTTATAATGAGTGCACACCCAGGAATCGTGCAAAATATCGAAGTGGTTGGCAAGGTACGATGCAGTGACCATAGAGTGGTACGGTCTCGAATTCGCCTAGACTTGAAGAAGGAACGACAGAAACTGATACGCAAGAAGCCCATCAATGAGCTAGCCCTGAGAGGGAAAGTACAGGAATTCAGAGTGTCGCTGCAGAACAGGTACTCGGCTCTTAGTGAGGAAACCAACCTTATAGCGTAGATACAATGAATGCTAATCTGACGAGTATCATTACGGAGTGTGCAGTGGAAGTTGGAGGCAGTGTAGTTAGACAGGACACTGGCAAGCTTTCCCAGGAAACGAAGAACCTAATTAGGAAGCGTCAAATCATGAAAGTGTCAAGTACAACAGACAAAATAGAACTGGCAGAGCTTTCGAAGTTGATCAATAAGCGTAAGGTATGCGATGTAAGAAGGTATAACATGGAGAGAATTGAACACGCTCTGAAAAACGGAGGAAGCGTCAAAGCAGTGAAAAGGAAACTTGGGATAGGCAGAAGTCGGATGTATGCACTAAGGGACAAAGAAGGCAAAATAACTACCAATATGGATAGGATAGTTAAAATAGCGGAGGAGTTTTACGGAGATCTGTACAGTAGCCGAGACAACCACGACCTTAATACTATAAGAACTAGCAGTAACCCAGATGACACCCCACCAGTAATGATAGAAGAAGTCAGAAAAGCTTTGGAGAGCATGCAAAGAGGCAAAGCTGCTGGTGAGGATCAGGTAACATCAGATCTGCTGAAAGATGGAGGACAGATTGTGTTGGAAAAAACTAGCCACCCTGCCTGAAAATGTATGCGCAGGCGAACAAGGACAAAGAAAGGAAGACAAACTGGCGCAATCTAACAACTGATTTATTAATCGAAAAAACATTGACTTTATAACCCTCGGAACAGCGCTCCCTGGTGACATACACAAAAAACAACACACTGCACTGCGCACTTACGACAACGATAACAGTTTCATTGATTAACAGACAAAAGCGCGATTTCTTTTGTTAGTAAAGCTACTGAAGGGTGGCTAACACAGTTGTCTTTCTGCTTGTCTATATGATACGCCTCCATTATCTCCCTTGACGTCTTGTTTCTACTCCTATACAGCAAGGTAGTGTCGCTAAAGCACGGAGAGCATGCGCACTTATTGCAATGCATTGCCAAATGGGTTTCAGGCCGACCTTTCAGGCTTGACATAAGAGTTGTAGCATAAGACATAAGCTCAGGTTTGTTGAATGTGCACACAGTGTGGTGTATTGCATACCTTTATCATGCGGGTGTGTATATATAGGGCAGACTGGCAGGTGCATTAACACGAGGCTAAGAGAGCATATGTCAAGCCTGAAAGGTCGGCCTGAAACCCATTTGGCAATGCATTGCAATAAGTGCGCATGCTCTCCGTGCTTTAGCGACACTACCTTGCTGTATAGGAGTAGAAACAAGACGTCAAGGGAGATAATGGAGGCGTATCATATAGACAAGCAGAAAGACAACTGTGTTAGCCACCCTTCAGTAGCTTTACTAACAAAAGAAATCGCGCTTTTGTCTGTTAATCAATGAAACTGTTATCGTTGTCGTAAGTGCGCAGTGCAGTGTGTTGTTTTTTGTGTATGTCACCAGGGAGCGCTGTTCCGAGGGTTATAAAGTCAATGTTTTTTCGATTAATAAATCAGTTGTTAGATTGCGCCAGTTTGTCTTCCTTTCTTTGTCCTTGTTCGCCTGCGCATACATTTTCAGGATGGATAGATTCCAACTAGGCCGAATCGCAGTTATGCTTTAGCCACCCTGTTTACGAGGTGTCTCCTGACGGGAAGAGTACCAGAGTCTTGGAAGAATGCTAACATCATCTTAATACATAAGAAAGGAGATGACAAGGACTTAAAGAATGACAGGCCGATCAGCTTGCTCTCTGTAGTATACAAGCTATTTACAAAGGTAATTGCTAACGGAAGTAAAGAAAACATTAGAATCCAATCAACCAAAGGAACAAGCAGGATTTCCGAACAGGCTACTCAACAATTGACCACATCCATACTATCAATCATGTATTAGAAAAATGCTCAGAGTATAACCAACCACTATACATAGCCTTCATAGATTACGAGAAGGCATTTGATTCAGTAGGAATATCAGCCGTCATGCAGACACTGCGGAATCAAGGTGTAGATGAAGTATATATAAACATTCTGGAAGAAATCTACACGGGATCAACTGCTATCATAGTGCTTCACAAAGAAAGCAACAGAATACCAATCAAGAAGGGTGTAAGGCAGGGGGACACAATCTCCCCAATGCTATTTACTGCGTGCTTACAGGAAGTTTTCAGAAGCCTAGAATGGGAACAGTTAGAGATAAGAGTTAATGGAGAATACCTTAGTAACCTGCGCTTCGCCGATGACATTGCATTGCTGAGTAACTCAGGGGACGAATTGCAACTCATGATTAAGGAGTTAGACAAGGAGAGCAGAAAGGTGGGTCTTAAAATTAATCTTCAGGAAACGAAAGTAATGTACACAACCTCGGAAAGGAGGCAGCGCTTCGAGATAGGTAATAGTGCACTTGAAGTTGTAAAAGACTATGTATACTTAGGGCAGGTAATAACCGCAGAGGCCGAACCACGAGATTGAAGTAACTAGAAGATTAAGAATGGGGTGGAGCACATTCGGCAAGCAGCTCCCAAATTATGACAGGTAGATTGCCACTATCCCTCAAGAGGAAGGTATATAACAGCTGTATCTTGCCGGTACTTAGCTACGGAGCAGAAACCTGGAGACTTACAAAGAGGGTTCAGCTTAAATTGAGGATGGCGCAGCGAGCAATGGAAAGAAAATGGTAGGTGTAACCTTAAAAGACAAGAAGGAGCAGAGTGGATAAGGAGACAAACGGGGGTTAAGGATATCATAGCTGCAATAAAGAAGAGGAAATTGGACATGGGCCGGGCATGTAGCACGTAGACAGGATAAACCGCTGGTCATTGGGTAACTAACTGGATTCCCAGAGAAGGGCAAAGCGGGTTAGGGGGAGACGAAAGGTTAGGCGGGCAGATGAGATTAAGAAGTTTGCGGGTACAGCAGCAAGCACAGGACCGGGTTAACTGGCGGGAAAAACGTGGGAGAGGCCTTTGTCCTGCAGTGGACGTAGTCAGGCTGATGAAATATTATAATATATATATATATTAGATATATATATATATATATATATAATATATATTAAGGGAAAGAAGTGTATACATAAG